>CM041537.1:2729631-2804631 GCA_023238725.1 Scortum barcoo
AACAGTACAATAAACAGTAACAACAACAACCTAATGACAACAGGTAACAACAACAACAACAGTAACAACAACAACAGTAACAACGTAACAACAACAAAATAAGGGCAATAACAACAGCAACAACGCAACAATAACAACAGCAACAACAAATAACAGTAAACAGTAACAACAGTACAACAAAGCAACAACTAACAATAACAGCAACAACAACAATAACAATAACAACAACAAACGTAACAACAACATAAGCAACAACAATAGCAATAATAACAATAACAACAACAACAATAGTAACATAACAACAACAGCAACAACAAAACAGTAACAACAAATAATAATAACAGCACAGTACAACAACAGCAACAGCAACAACAACAGTAACAACAACAACAATAACAACAACAACAACAACAGCAACAACAACAACAGTAACAGCAATACAACAATAACAACAACAACAACAATAACAACAACAACAACAACAACAACAATAACAGAACAACAACAACAACAACAATGAAAGTAACAACAACAACAACAACAACAACAACAACAATATAACAGCAACAGCAACAACAGCAACAACAACAATTGCAACAACAACAGTAACAACAACAACAGCAACAACAACAACAGTAAATAACAGCAACAACAGCAATAACAACAACAGCAACAATAACAACAACAACAACAACAACAACAGCAACAACAACAGCAACAACAAAGCAACAACAGTAACAACAACAGCAATAGCAACAACAGTAACAACAACAACAAATAGCAACAACAACAAATAATAGCAACATAACAACAACAGCAATAACAACAACAATAACAACAACAGTAATAATAACAACAACAACAACAACAAGTAACAAACAACAACAACAACAACAACAACAGCACAGCAACAACAACAAAATAACAGCAACAACAGTAACAACAACAACAACAACAACAAAAGACTGCAATTTAACAACAGCAACAACAGTGCAACAACAGTAACAACAACAACAATGTGAGCAACAACAACAACAACAACAACAACAACAACCACAACAACAACAACAACAACAACAGGTAACAACAGCAACAGCAATAACAAATAACAACAACAACAACAGCAACAACAGCAACAGCAACAGCAACAACAACAGTAACAACAGTAACAACAACAACAGCAATAACAACAGCAACAACAACAACAGCAACAGTAACAACAGCAACAACAGCAACAACAGCAATAACAACAACAACAATAACAACAAGAATAACAACAACAACAACAACAAATAATAATATAAATAAATAGCAGCAACAATAACAACAATAACAGCAATAACAACAATAGCAATAACAGCAACAATAATAACAACAGCAACAACAACAATAAGTAACAATAAATAACAATAGTAACAACAACAAACAACAACAACAACAACAGTAACAATAACAACAGCAACAGCAACAGTAACAACAGTAACAAACAACAACAACAATAACAACAACATTGTAACAACAACAGCAACAATAACAACAAATAATAACAGCAATGTAACAATAACAACAGTGCAACAACAACAACAAGCAGTAACAAATAACAACAATAACAATAAATAACAACAACAACAAATAGTAACAACAACAGCAACAACAATAACAGCAACAACATAACAACAACAACAGTAACAACAACAGCAACAAACAATAATAACAGTAATAACAACAAGCAGCATAACAACAACAACAATAACAAAATAAGTGCAACAGCAACAGTAATAAAACAACAACAACAATAATAAGAATAATAACAGCAATAACAAAATAACAGCACAATAACAGTAACAACAACAAACAGCAACTAACAATAGCAATAAAGTAACAACAGCAAATAACAATAACAGTAAAAGTAACAACAACAACAAATAAATAGTAACAAATAACAACAACAACAACAACAACGCAACAACAGTAACAACAACAACAACAAATAACAGCAATAATATAACAATACAACAACAAAACAAACGCAACAACAACAGCAATAACAACAGAAAGTAAATAGCAACAATAATAACAGTAAATAACAATAGTACAATAACAATATAATAAATAAATATAAAGCAATAAATAACAATAACAACAGCACAATAACAACGCAACAATAACAGCAACAACAGCAACAATAACAGCAAATAACAGCAATAAGGTAACAAAATAACAACAACAGTAACAACAATAAAAGTAACAGTAATAATAAGTAATAATAACAACAATAATAACAACAATAAAGCAATAACAACAACACAATAGCACAGCAGTATACAATAAATAACAACAATAACAATAATAGTAATAATAACAACAATAACAATAAAATAGCAACAACAACAACAGTAACCAACAGCAGCACAGCAACAACAACAACAACAACAACAACAACAGTAAACAGTAACAACAACAACAACAGTAACAACAACAACAACAACAACAACAAACAACAACAATAATAGCAACAATAACAATAAATAACATAACAACAAATAGCAACAACAATAACAAATAATAATATAAATAACAGCAAAATAATAGCAATAATAACACAATAACAATAATAGTAATAACAATAATAAATAATAAATATAAATAATAATAACAAGTAACAGTAATATAGTAACAACAATAAAATAACAACAACAACAACAACAACAGTAACAACAATATAATAATAGTAATAACAACAATAACAACAATAATAATAAATAACAGCAAAATAACAGCAACAACAACAGTTAACAACAACAGCAACAGTAACAACAACAACAACAAACAACAACAACAACAACAATAACAACAACAACAGCAACAGCAACAGCAACAACAACAACAGCACAACAACAACAACAACAGCAACAACAACAAGCAACAACAACAGCAACAACAACAACAGCAACAGCAACAGCAACAACAACAGCAAGTAACAACAACAGCAACAGTAACAACAACAACAACAACAACAACAACAACAGCAACAACAACAGCAACAACAACAGTAACAACAGTAACAACAACAACAACAGCAATAACAACAACAACAGCAACAACAACAACAGAATAACAACAACAATAACAGCAACAACAACAACAACAAGCAACAACAGCAACAACAAATAACAACAACAACAGCAACAACAACAGCAACAACAACAACAGTAACAACAACAACAACAGCAACAGTAACAACAACAGCAATAACAACAACAACAACAGCAACAACAGCAACAACAACAACAACAGCAACAATAACAACAATAACAACAACAGCAACAACAACAAAGTAACAACAACAGCAACAACAACAACAGTAACAACAACAACAACAACAAATAAATAACAGTACAACATCAGTACAGCAACAGTAACATACAATCTGCTGCTCAGTTTTACGATTGATCTGAAGATTTCACTGCTTGTCTTTTTTTTTCATGGTTATCTGATGTCTGTGTTTGCTGTCGGGCTTCAGCTGTGGAAAACTCCTCTTTTAAACGCACTTTTAAAAACAGACTTTCTCTGAACTGATGAAATTTGATATAAATGTTATTTATCTTTTATGCTTTGGACTTTAAATCCCTCATTTTACCTTTTAACTTTATTCGTGTAGATGTATAAACATTATTATCTTAAAGTCCGGCTGATATTTCAGTTTGTATCTGCAGACTTCACGGCTCTGTGGAGGACAAACCTACAGGCTGACGGGCCTGTTTGGCTGACGTAGTTTCTGATGGATGGACGCCAGAAATCCAATATGTGATGTCGGGGGGGGGACATGCTTCTTTAGATATACTCAGTCTGAGTGGACATGACAGCTCAGCACAGCACTGATCACTCTGATGGATTCTTCATGCTTGAGAGAGGAGATTACAGGCTGATCAATAGCTCAGTGTGTGTGTGTGTGTGTGTGTGTGTGTGTGTGTGTGTATTATTGTGTGTGGTGCTGAGACGTTATAAAAGTCGTCTATCTGAATGAGTCGACCTGAAATCTGAGGTCACGTGTCTGAACAGCAGAGGTACAAATACTTTATTCAGACAGAAACAGGGAGTTTGCTCTGGATTTTTTAGGTCATTTTTCATCTTTTCATCAGATCTGAGGACGTGACTGCGGATTGAAACAGGATCTGAAGTTAGGGACCGTCTCAAAAGTGCACTCTAAGATTTAGAGTTTAGCTTTCTAATAGTTTATTTTCCTCCCATGATTTAAACAACTTCTTTTTAAATCTGCGTGGACAGATTTTCTAGTCCTCTAGTTTTCAGCAGACATTTTACATTTAATTAAACAAAAATTTACTCAAACCGTGTACAATTTTATTTTTCTCTAGTGCAAATCAATTTATATATATGGAGGATATATATATATTGTTCTTATGTTTATAGCTTATTTATGTCATCTTTATTTTCGTACTTATTTTCATATTTGCCTTTGAGCTCCTTTAACAAGTGAATTGGGATTCATAAAGTTTTATCTTATCTCTTATTTATATATCATCATTTCTTAGGTTGAACCTGCAGTGTCAGTTCATTATTATCATAAAAAAATCACAGATGGTTGAAAGAAATCAGACTTTTGAAACTTCTGGTTCAAACTGTGCTTTTCATTTACAAACAGACATTAACTGACTTCATTTAGATTTCATTTAAACTTTTCAGCTATTATCTCGTTGGCAGCTTAACTTAAAGCGAAGAAACAGCAGCAGAAAGCACTTTAATGCAAATTAAATCGGACAAGATGATTTCTTACATCATTACAAATATTCCCTTTCAGTTCAGCAGAACAACTAATAACAACTTTTATTCGGTGTTGAAAAGGTTCGAAGTAGTTTTAGTTTATTTCCAGTTAAACTCAAAGACTTTTTATCAACAAAAACATCCCTTTTCTTCTACAAATCTCCGACAATACATCTTATTGTTATATTTTCATCAAGTAATTTAACTACCAGTCTAGACGCCAATAAAACTCACCTCCATTTATATGTTGTTGTTCTCATATTGCACTTTAAAAGGCTGCGATCTGAACATTTTGTTGAACTGATGCAGCACTGCACAAAAAAAGGCCGCCTTTCTGATTGATTTTGATTGAGCTGTTCTTCGTTATAGGTGAACACAGAGAGATGATTCGTCCGTCTAAAACACATTTAAAAAATCTGTCTGTTTATTTTTCTTTCAGCTGCTGAGTCGGGAGCATCATCTCTCACTCACCAAGACTTTTATGCAAATCGATATCTGTAGCATGAGCGAGCCTTCAAAAATGCATAAAAGTAAAGTAAATAGCCTCCTTCAGCTCCGACTGCAGTCAGTCCAAATTGGTCTCGCAAGACTAATCAAGCAAAGATCCTAAAGTTTGCTTTTTTAAGTGCACTGTTCTCTGGTGTAATTTGTGATTCCAGTATTGAAAAACCTTCCTGGTTTTTTAATCTGACTTCAGCCTCGCTGAGCCAACATGTGGAAGGACACCAGCTGCGATCCTCTGAAGCATCCGCTGCTTCTACGACGTCCAGCAGCTCCTCTGAATCAATTCACCGAGTCAGATATACACCAGATAAGATGAAATAAGATGGCATTATTCAGGACGAGCTTATTGATCCATCACAGGAAAACTCAGGCGTGTCTGCAGCACAAGAACAGAGAAATAAATACAGATAAGATTCAAGATTTTATTATCATGTGCACAAAGATTACATGTCACCGGCAATGAAGCTCTTGAGTCTCTAGCTGCTTTAAACAACACTCAGAAATATTTCAGAAAGAGAGACCGTACGTGAAAAAAGAGAAATAGATATAGAACTGAAATAAACTCAGTCATAACATAAAATAGAGGCTTAAAATATAAATAATAAAACTAAATTCAATATATAACTAAAGATCATTCAAAGTGTCAAATTAAAGTAAAAACTAGAAATAGAAACCACACACAGCTCTCAATTATCAATTATCAATTATCAAACTTCATTATCGAACAATGCTCAAACGTCATGTCTGTCTGTCTCTGTCTTTAAATTGTAGCTTAATCATCGATCGGTTTAAAAGTTACAATGCTCAGTAACTCGGACCAAACAATGTGATTCACACACACAGAAACAATATCACTTAAAAGTAAATATAAAAGTTAATGTTCAGAGTGTTTGTCTGCTAACTGTCAGTATCGTAACTACCTTTTCTTTAATGCTGCTATAATCTAATATTTTACATATTAAGAATGTATGAATGAAACAAGCTTAATTTTCAACCTAACAGTTGATGGTGGTGTTGCATTGTGGGTAACGTAGTCATTAGATTTGTTTAGGTAGAAGAACGTGGAATAAAAAATATTATCTGTAGTTCTGCTGCATCAGTTTTGAACCTTTTAGTAAATGTCCTCTGTAAAGCTGACAGGAGTAACACAGTGAAGGTATAAGAGATCTGTATTTTTTAATCTAATAGTATTTATATTTTATTGTATTATATTTCTAATTATTAACCGTCCTCCACGACGTTGTGTCGATGACTCTTCACACACAGCAGAATGAGTCTCCTAGTCTACCATCCCTGAATATTTTTATGATTACAGAGACAAGACATCTTTATAGATCCTTTTTAAATATAATTTAGCATGAAACACTTTCATATTTTCGGGAAGCGTGAAGGTAATTTAGCCCCGATGCAGCGAGATGTAAATTTATATAGATACAGTATAAATATGAGACCTCAGGGATGTTCCCATGGTATTGACCACTGCATACCCAATGCCAAATGTTTTATTCATCAGCTGGATAAAATGTGGGAGCCACGCAAATACCCTTTCCTCATACACATATTTCCAGCACGCTCCAGCTTTTCAAATGAATTTGAGATGAGGAGTCATGGTGATATTTTATGAAGGCCTGCATGGAGTTTTTAACAGATGGAATGAATATCCCATCTTCTTTGTCCTTGGCCTTCATGAAGCCAAATGATTTGGAGGCGTATGCATACATCAGTGCTGTCACCGAGAACTGATTGGCTGAATTTTCACATCTAATCTCACGTGTTTATAAAAGACCGGATCTGCAATTTTCAATCTTAAACCTCAGAAATCAGATAGTTACAGACCTGCTAATGACTGACACAGAGCTGACAATGACGCCAATACATCAAATGACAGCGTGAGGACGGTCTGCGGCGTCTCCACGGTGATGAACCTGCAGCTCGGCTTCATGGAGCTTCATCGCTTCAGCTCACGGTCTGTCTTCCTGCTTCAGGGCAGGTTTTCTGAATAAAAGCTGTAAAAAGCCACAGTACTCGACCTGCTGAGCTTCAAACAGCAGACAGACTCAGGTCAGCAGAGAGCAGCTGGCAAACATTTAGCTGCTAAAGAAACAGAGATTTCCCTCAGGAGGTGGAGGAGACCAAACACAGAGCTAAAAGAAAGACAATGCAGTATAATTTACACCAATATACAACATGAATACTCCCACTATGTATATATAATAATATAATTTATTAATTCAGTACGACTTCTCTTATGGTGCAATACGTTGTTATACTTCTCCATATATATATTGTTCCCATTTTCCTCTTCTTTAAATCGTACATTTTCTTAGATCTCTGTCCACTAGTTTATTATTTATTGTTCTTCTGAGTGTTTTTCTACTTTTGCTGCTCACTCACTGCTGTAACACTAACCTCCCGCTGTGGGACTAATAAAGGAATATCTTATCTTATCTTATCTTCCGACTTAGTTTAGCTGAAAACAAGTGGACAAAAATCAGTTATTGTACGTTTTAGTAAAATAAAACACAACAACACAGTGCTGTTACTGTTGATTTATTCTGTAAACTCCTGGAAGGATCCTTCTCTTCCTGATGGTTTCTTCCATTTTTTTCCCAGTAATGAGTTTATTTTGGGTGTTTTTCCTCATCTGAGTTAGGGGCCTGAGAAGACTATTGAACTCTCTGATATTGGACTATACAAATAAAAATCACTCGACTCGACAGCGGTACTTTTATTATCGTTTCCTTGCAGTACATTTTAAAGCAGCGCAGCATTTGTTGTCTTTGCCTCACGCTGACTCTGTTAAAGCAGCTGCGAGCACATACATCAGCTCGTAATGATGAGAAGTATCCGGTGTCGCAAACATTTATTTTCCCCGACTGCTCCTAAAGCACGGTGATAAGCTAATACATCAACAGGCACTGAAGGACCTAATTAAGGGAGGTTGTCTATCAACTTAATGTTTGTCTCTCACTTCTCTGCGGGCTGCCTGAGGGCTGTAAATTTCCGTCTTTCCTGCATTAACAGATAAGATGTTCAGCAGCAGAGAAATAAGCTTCGGTATCTACTCGGATGATAAAACTTGTGGTACAATAAGGTCCTCATGAGTGACGGCCGTGTTTTACACTAAATGTCACCAACAAACGATGGATGATGATGAATTTTTTAGTATTTCGAGGTTACAATGACGACTCCAAACTAAGAAATGCAGCTTTTTTTCTTCATACCAGCAGCTCCAATGAAAAATACCTGCAGCCCGTTGTTGTCTGCGTCTCCACCGTGGTCTAAAGGTCTAAAGACCCGTGAAGATCAGGCAGGCAGATTAGTCCGCTGACGTTTGAGAAAGCGACGGCTGTTTTTACACGTAAAATAAAGTCCCTGAACTTAATTTAGACCCTGGTCCCTGTGGAGGAAAAGCTCTGAGTTCCTCCAAAGATTCCTGGAGAAAGTTTCTGTGGTCCAAACGTGGTTTTAGATGATTATCATTGTAAACATTAGCATGTTAGCATTGTCACTGTAAGCATCGTTCAGCTCAAAGCACCACAGTGTCCAAGAACAGCTAAATGGAGCTGAATGTAAAGTTATTGTGAGTTTGTTTTAAAAAAAGGTCACATTTCATCACCACATCGTAGTAACTTTATCATAACACGACACTGAACTCCTACCGATCCTTTAACATGTAAATGACATTACAGTCCTTGTGATGTTTCCTTTGAATGGAGACATGTAAAAGTGTGTTTTTGCAGGACAATTGATTTTCAACCTTTTCATCTTCTAACTTTATGTTCAGTCCCACCGAGATTTGAAAGCTCTTTTGCAGTAAAATGCATCGAAGACAAAACAAGATAAAACAGAAATCAGATAAAACACCAGTGAGAACAGAAAATAAAACTGATGTAGGATAAAAATAAGATGAGAACTGAAACAGGATAAAATATTTGATTAAGTTAACTAAGTGTATTCGTTCATTTCTTTATTTCTGACAGCAGGAATCAGCAGAATATTCTGACTCTGACAGTATGTGATCAGATACGAGGAACACTGCAAAAAACTGCAGGAACAGGAGCTGAAATGTCCTGTTGGAGAACTTGATGACGGTCTTTGAGCTCCAGTTTGACTCACACCGACTGGACGTGAGCTCTTTACGGTGCCGCTGCCTCCTGCAGTGACAGTCACCACACAAATAAGAAGATGATTCATGTATTCATGCTGCTGAGGCTTCAGATAGACATCTGCTCCTCCCCGTATCGATAGCCTGTCAGATAAAGACCATCGCGAAGATGCTCTGTTGGCAGGGCAGTGAAATATATCCCGTACTTCCTGGACTGCACCAGAATACCAATTCAGGTTTTATTAAACATCATCCCAATAAGGAAATGCTCTTTTCTTTGTCTGAATTTAAGAAAATAAGGGAAAATTTACATGCCTCAGCTCAGAATCTCCCCTGATGAGAGAAACGACCTCATGTTGCATTTAAAACCTGAAAGAAGATAAAACTCTGTGCAACCTTAAGATGGACCCGAGTGGAATATAAATTATTATTCAAAGGATGTTTGTACAACTTTACCCCTGATATAACTGTACTGCAGAGGAAGGAATAAAAAAGACAGATGGAGGAGAGAAAGAATAAAGCAACAGTCTTCATTGTTTTTAAGAAGGAAGCGACATGAAAAGAGGGCAGGAGGAAAAGGACGGAGTCGACTTTTAATAATTCAAAAGGACAACAGAGAGAGAAAACAGGAGAGAGAAGTAAAATTAAAAAATGCTGTTTGCTAAAAGAAGATGACTCAGGTGTTTGTTTGTCTCACATCTCTGCGTTTAGCGATGAAATGATGGACTCCCCGTGAAGATTGTATTAACCTCTGAACACTGGAAATGAGTTCACGGTCGGCAGTTCATTGTCATCCACAGGAACATGTTGATCGGACGCTGAGTTTTCCTCTTTAAATCTGCAGACTCTCACTGATCTGTTGCATCTGATCAAATATCTGATCAGTCTGATAATCAAACATTCAGCTGAACATGAGACACTTTCTTGTTTCTTCTACAGCAGCCTGACAAACAGCCACTGATTACAGATCAGCTGCTCATCTCACTGTCAGGACATGTGTTTGTCTTTTATTTCATCTTTATCACAATATAATATGGTAATATATAATAAGAAAACATGTTCAAACTTATTTTACATATAGTGTTTTATCATTTATTATTGTGTAACCAGCTGATTATTCAACATATTCTTGGAATATGTATTATTTAAGTATTTTATATCATATTAATCATCATTGAAGTATTATATATGATTTACTACAGGGTGGAAACATCTGTTTTAATTAATGCTGATAAATCATAATCCAATAAATATCAGCTGCTCATGTACCTAAAGGACCTTCATCCCATCACGTGGTAATGCTTAAAAAACTTTTACTGTTTATAGGAAACAGGAAGTGAACAGCTGTCTGTGGCTGCGTGAGGTTCTGCTAAAATATCTTTGATTTGATAATCATATAAAACATTTTTCACATCATGGTTCACTCTGTTTCTTCATGTCCACCTGAACATGAATTATCGAAGATGCTGCAGCACATCGCGGCTGTTTGAGGGTGTGAACAGTATCTGCACATCAGAAGCTTTTAAAGATGAGATGTCAAAGAGTTCATGAGGCTGAGGTTTATTTACAGTAAAGTCCAGATTCATTAATGCTGAATGTGACGGCCTGAGCTCAGAAGAAGTTTTCATCACATGAAGGCCGAAGCTGGCCTGAAGCTGGCCTTTATAAGCGGCTGATATCTGATCTAATTTGTGATTCTCGGAGGACTGAACGCTTGGACTCGCCGGCGCCGCCCTCGTAACGCCGCGGTGACAGCAGCTGCTCTTAAAGGCCAAACTCTTTGTACAAAGTCCTCACGCTACTTTTCATAAGATCCCGCATGAGCCAAATGTCAGCGGTGGACGAGGACGTTGCTCGTGTTGGCACGACTGCACTAAATAACCTTTATGAAGAGCTCATGAAATGTAAACGTATGTATGTAACAAGCAGCGCCGCACAGACGACCGCCCTTATTGTCTTGTCATAGTCTGAAAACTCTCAACAATTACTGACAGATTGCCCTGAAATTTGGTACAGACGTTCATGTTTCCCTGAAGATGAATCCTACTGAGTTTTATGATCATCTGACTTTTCCTCCAGTGTCATCACAAGGTTGAAATGTGTGATTTTAAGAGAATTAAACCTGCCTGCTCCCTTCAGATTATAAATCATCACCACGCTGACGATGATTTCCTTCATTTTAATCAGAGGAAATTCAACATGGAAACTTCAGCAGGTCACAGCTGAAATAATGATTTATTATAATGATAATGATTTTGTGGGACTGTTGGTTTTACCAAAGTGTCAGTGTCTGTGTCAGTTTGCTGTTTGATCAGCAGATCATGAACAAAACAGATGTGTTGGGCTAAACTTTGCTTTTGAGAAATTATAACGTAGGTTTTTAATGCCATTTGATTTATATTTTCAACATTTTCTCCAGATTTCTGACCAAAAGTCCTTTAAATGTGAATATTCTACATTTTATGACCTTTATTGTGACACAGCTGTAATGGCAGCTTGTTTACTTCCTTCAGAGTTAATCTGAGGTTCAGGATTAATCCTGCATGTGATGTCGGAGACAACAGATACATGATTCTGCTCAAAATGTTCAGAATGTTTTAAGTTTTCAATTATAGATCAGCAGAAATGTATTCTGCCAAACAGGACTGAGGAAGTAAAAAAAGAAGCTACACACTTTGTATAGCTGAGTGACATTTATTGAAACTGGAGTCGTCCCAGCCTGCAGCTCTCGCAGCCTTTTTCCTCGCACTTTTAAGAAGCTGAAAAGTCGGCGGTTTCATGAAATGTCAGGCTGCAGAGAGAGAGCAGCTCTTTATTCTGCTCTGCTCCATTTTCTCTCTTTTAGCTTCTTCAATTGCAGCAACTTTTACTTTCAACCTTTTGGAGGAACCAGCAGAAAAACCTTTTAAGGATGTTTCTGACCGTTGACCATAAAATCAATAAATAAGTTGTTTTTTCCTTCTTTCTGTGTCTGCATGCAGAATAAGAGGAAACGTGTGTGTGATTTCCTGTGTGTTAATAATTTGTTTTGCATCTCCTCAGGTGGGATCTGCATCGCTCAGTCTCTGAAGATCCCTCACGACCACAAACCCTCCGACTTTGATAAAATCATCCGTCTGCTGCTGGACACTCGGCACGCCCGGGCGGTCATCCTGTTCGCCTACGATGAGGACATCAGGTGAATAACACACGTACACTTTATATACATACACATACAGTGCATCCGGAAAGTATTCACAACACTTCACTTTTTCCACATTTTGTTATGTTACAGCCTTTTTCCAAAATGGATTAAATTCATTTTCTTCCTCAAAATTCTACACACAACACCACATAATGACAACATGAAAAAAGTTTGAGATTTTTGCAAATTTATTAAAAATAAAAAACTAAGAAATCACATGTACATAAGTATTCACAGCCTGACGGCTAGCCGGCCGTCTGAAATGAATGCACTGTAAATATGAGTTATTGGATGATGGTGCTGAAACGTTTCTCACTATAATGTTATTTTAAGAACAAAAGTTCATCTTTCAATACAACTACAAGCATCTTTAACTTTCTTTACTTTTCTTTTTCTGTACCCAGCACCTACGGTCTCTCATAATTTAGTTTGAATAAACAGAAATAGTAGAAAATAAATTACAGCAGTTTACATGTTGAGTTTCCGGCCACGATAACTTTGTGTTTTATTCACTGCTCACGTTAAACATAGCCGGCGTCACTTGATCACGTCACATGATGCTGTGTGTTTTAGGGGGATCCTGAACGCCAGTAAGCGAGCGGACCAGGTGGGTCACTTCCTGTGGATCGGGTCGGACAGCTGGGGGGCGAAGAACAGCCCCATCCACCAGCTGGAGGACGCCGCCGTCGGAGCGGTCACCATCCTGCAGAAGAGAGCCACCATCAGCGGTAGGTTCATTTCTTTTGGTGACTCTGACACGTTCTCATCTTTCATTCTTCCTCCTGTTGGGAAACTCAGTCATCAGTGAGAACATTCACTCGCTCCCTTTTCTCGGTTTTCCTGTGACACCAAATTGCTCAGGACTCTTTTGATGATGATTATATATCATCATCATCCTGCTGAGTCGCACCATCAGCAGAAGTGAATCTGCAGAGAGACGCTGCCTCGGTCGGCCCTGTAGGGACGTTAGTTAACTTTCACTCCAAGAAAGAGGATAAAGCAGAAAGAAGAAAGTTCCCCCCTTTATCCTTCAGCGTCCCCAGACGCGTCATCTGACCGAGCTCAGAGGAGGCAGACACAATTTGTCTGCATATATTTTCACATGGGATGGAAATTTAATGTTATAGATGTTTAAACAAGGTTCAACAGAGCAGAAGACTCTTTAAGAAAAGGTCTGAAAGAGAGAGAGAGGAAGAAACTTCTCTTTATTTGGTGCTTTTACAATGTGGTTCATCTGTAATCTGTCAAAGTTTGAGAGACAGTGTAAGTGATCAATAAATGCCAAATCAAACAAAGTCAGACCCATATTTAAAGTTTGTTTTTAGAGAGAGCGATCATCCAGAAACAGGCTGAATCATCTGAAAATCCACATTCTTAGATGTTGTGCCTCTAAAATGTCAAACTGTCCTTTAAGGTGCCACAAAACTTTAACAGATTTACACTTTTTCAGACCTTTCACAGAAACGCCTTCTTGAAGCACAAATGCTGATCAGAGGGAACATAACTAATGACAGCGTTTGGATTAAGCAGCGTCGGTATCACAGCACCGTTTAGAAACTACAGACAGCTCAGAGCGCGGCTGTCGTATCAAACAGAGATGTTGACAAGAAAAAATAAGACTGCGTTTGTTGTGTTGTGCCAGTTCTGCTAAAATGAAGATTTTGACTTCAAATAAAATATTAATCCTTTGTTCTTTTTTTTTTTTTTTTTCTGGATACCCAACTACAACAGCGACATGCCACACAGGAAGCAGCCAGATCTGATTTTCTCTTCTGGAATGAAAAATCCTCCCGCACACATTTAAAAAGGCTCAATTATCCTTTTGCCAATGTTTTGCCATTTTCTCCGCTTCACAAACATTTTTCACATTTTTCACAGCGCGACCTTGATCTGCACTAATAAACATCGTCCCCTTTGATGAGCTCTCTGATACCTTTTGTACCCTCATTTTTCACAAATGATTTATGGAAATGGGTATTTTCTGGGCATAAAGACAGTAGGAGAGGATACGGGCCGTGACGGACAGTCTGAGAAAGAACAGGTGAGGGGGAGCGATGAGACTTTATGATGAGTCAGGTCCAGATTCACCTGTACGGCTCGTATTACTCCTCCCACTCAGGTTTCCTTCATCACATTATTACAATCTGATTTATCAATAAGCACCACGTCAGCACAGAACTGTAATTCTGTAAGACGCCTTCAAACGAAACTGACACCACGACAGGACGCAGGAAGCACCTTGTTAATATTCTGCTGCGTATTTCATTTTCTTATCTGATTTTTACCGACAGCAGGAAGCTAAATGAGCAGGCTAACATGAGCAACACCAAACTGTTTAAGTATCATTCATATCCAAGTCAAAAGCTAAAAGTCAGTTCATTTCGTTGTTCGTGTCTGTGAGTCTGCATCACATTTATAAAGAGGCAAAACCAGCTTCCTCCCACACAGCATCGTAAAGATGAGATGACAGAGCGAAGTTCAGCCTTCAGCTCTCCTCCACCAGTAAAGACCTCCAGATCTGAGCCGAGTCCAGCATCCTCAGCTTTCTCCTCCAAAAACTCCTCAAAGCTCGAGTGAGGAGATGATCCATCCTCCACACACGACACGCTGCAAAATGTTTCACTTTTGCCACTATTTATACACAGTTTTAGTGAGTTTTATTTTTTTTGCACAAGTTAAATTTGGTGTTTTTGTCATGGAGTCCGGTGGCCAACATTCCCGTTTGTTTCTGTTTAAAAAACGGCAGCATGTTTCTTTTTCTTGTTGTTTGGTTTGAAGCATCGAGTGATGAAGAGCATCTCTCAGTCTGTATGTAATTTAAATAAAGAACAGACAGACATATGAATGAAACATGAGCCCAGTTTGCTGGTTGGTGATCAAAGATTAAAGAGAGTCAGTGAGGACGAGTTTTTACTGATTCAGCTTAGTGTCAGTTGGTGAAAACACAACAGGTTGGGACGAAGGACAAACTCCTCATTTATCAAGACTTCAGTTCACCCTCTGTCCTTTAATATCCATCCATCACTACATCCACAGGCGTGCGCTCATCTAGTTGAGCTATCACATATATGTAAAAAAAAGAAACACTTTAAATTCTGCTTCATTCTCAGTTATAAATAAATCAAAACCTCATTTCAAATCTCCAGAGAGCTGTGAGGGTTTGATCCAAGCTGAATAGGTCTTGTTTCCTTCTGTTGTCTTCTCAGACCTCAGAAAACAGATCCAACCTGTGTTTGTCATGAAAATGTAAATTAGAGATGAGGAGGGAGAGCAAGAGAAAAATGGAGAATATGAGTGAGAAACACAAGGAGAACAAGAGAAAGACAGAAGAAAGGATCAAAGATCTACTGAGAAAGAAACAGCAGAAGAGAGTAGAAAATGAGGCAGGATTTCCCCGTGGAAGAGGAGGCCTGCTGAGTCTGCGGCCTCCAGCTGAGATGGATCCACTTCCCAGAGTCAAACACGCCTCTAATCCACAAATCTCAGCCATTTAATGTCAGAGACCCCACGGCCAGAAACAGAGTTAACACCTTATTATAGCAATGCCTTTTTTTTTTTGTTTATATACCAACACCTCTCCAAGAAAATGCCACCACGCCAAATTAAAAGTACAGCAGTTCATTTACTCATCAGTCAGTTTGATCATTAAATTTTACTCCTGAGATGTGACATGTGGGGATGTAAAAATATTTGTTCACATGGGTGAGATTCTGTTCAGACACTCAATCACTCATTTATGATCTTTATCATCAGCGTATGTCAGACTGACAAAAACACGAGCGAGATGTTCTGTCGGCCACAAACAGTTTTTTTATTTGCAATCCGTCTTTGACTTGCTTTGTTGGGCAGAAAAACAAAAAGTCGTTTTTAGTTTTCAGATGAAATAAAAAGAAAAGTAAAAAGGTTAATCAGGGAGCTTCAGAGCTGCTGTTTGATGGAGCCAGAGTAAGACGGTCCTGGGTTCAATCCCACCGGCTGACGGGCTTCTGTGTGGAGTTTGCATGTTCTCCCTGTGCCTGTGTGGGTTCTCTCTGGGTGCTCCAGCTTCCTCCCCCAATCCAAACACATGCAGGTTGATTGGCTAATTTGGCGACTCTAAATTGCCCCTATGTGTGAATGTGAGTGGTTTGTCTGTCTCTCTGTCAGTCCAGGGTGTCCCCGCCTCTCGCCTAATGACAGCTGAGATCAATATAAATATAAATAATATAAAGTTTAATATTTTTTGTCACTCATTTCAGAAAGTGAAACCCATATATTATATAGACTCATTACAAATAGAGTGAAATATTTTAAGCCTTTATTTCTTGAAATTTTGATGATTATGGCTTATAGATAATGAAAACCCAAAATTCAGTGTCTCAGAAAATTTGAATATTGTGAAAAAGTTCAATATTGGAAAGTCATGGTGTCACACACCTAATCATCTAATTAAATCAAAACACCTGCAAAGGTTTCCTGAGCCTTTAAATGGTCTCTCAGTCTGGGTCAGTAGGCTACTACACAATCATGGGGAAACCTGCTGACTTGACAGATGTCCAGAAGACAGTCATTGAAACCCTCCACAAGGAGGATAAGCCACAAAAGGTCACTGCTGAAGAAGCTGGTTGTTCACAGAGTGCTGTATCCAAGCATGTTCATAGAAAGTTGAGTGGAAGGAAAAAGTGTGGTAGGAAAAGGTGCACCAGCAAAAGGGATAACCACAGCTTTGAGAGGATTGTCAAGCAAAATCCATTCAAGAATTTGGGGGAGCTTCACAATGAGAGGACTGAGGCTGGAGTCAGCGCATCAAGAGCCACTACACACAGACGAATCCTAAACATGGGCTACAAGCCACTCCTGAACCAGAGACAACGTCAGAGGCATCTTACCTGGACTGTGGAGAAAAAGAAATGGACTGTTGCTCAGTGGTCCAAAGTGCTCTTTTCAGATTAAAGTAAATTTTGCATGTCATTTGGAAATCAAGGTCCCAGAGTCTGGAGGAAGAGTGGAGAGGCACAGAATCCACATTGCCTGAAGTTTCCACAGTCAGTGATGATTTGGGCTGCCATGGCATCTGCTGGTGTTGGTCCACTGTGTTTTCTGAAGTCCACAGTCAACGCAGCCATCTACCAGGAAACTTTAGAGCACTTCATGCTTCCTTCTGCTGACAAGCTTCATATGGAGATGGAGATGCTGATTTCATTTTCCAGGAGGACTTGGCACCTGCCCACACTGCCAAAGGTACCAAAAGCTGGTTCAATGACCATGGTGTTACTGTGCTTGATTGGCCAGCAAACACGCTGAGCTGAACCCCATAGAGAATCTGTGGGGTATTGTCAAGAGGAAGATGAGAGACACCAGACCTAACAATGCAGATGACCTGAAGGCCGCTATCAAAGCAACCTGGGCTTCCATTACACCTGAGCAGGGCCACAGTCTGATCGCCTCCATGCCAGGCTGCATTGATGCAGTAATTTATACAAAAGGAGGCCCGACCAAGTGTTGAGTGCATATACATGAACATACCTTTCAGAAGCCTGACATTTCTGTTTAAAATATCCTTTTTTATTGATCTTATGTAATATTCAAATTTTCTGAGACACTGAATTTTGGGTTTTCATTATCTATAAGCCATAATCAGCAAAATTTCAAGAAATAAAGGCTTGAAATATTTCACTCTATGTGTAATGAGTCTATATAATATATGGGTTTCACTTTCTGAAATGAGTGATAAAAAATATTTAACTTTTTAATGCTTATAATGTTTTGAGATGTACCTATATATGAAGTTAAACATGGGTCGTAATAAACTGTAGATAAACTGAGTTCATTGGTTTAGTCCATGTGTGAAGGTATCACAGGTAATGGAAATGAGTCTGTGAGTCCAGGTGCATCTCTAGATGTCCTCTCATATGGAGCTCTGGGCCACTCGACCTTCTCTCCACAGCACACAGACACAGATCATGTCCCCACCAGGCCAGTGAACCTCAGACAGATGGACCACAACCAGAATCAGTGAGGAACCTGCAAGACTGGAGAGAACAAAGAGGACCGGGGCTCCGGCAGTAACATGCACTTTACTTTACAGGACATAAGAGTATTCACATTAACTGCTTTAACACTTTAACCACTTTAACCAGTTTAACCACTTTAACCAGTTTAACCACTTTAACCAGTTTAACCAGTTTATAAGCTGACTCCAGTTTGCACTACTACCATATCAGTTTGCACTGTCTGTGATTTTGCCATGTCTTTGTTTTATTGTCATGTCTTAGAGAAACATACTTTCAATCCTCAGCATGTCCTGCACATGCCGCCAAATTAACAAAGATGCAGGCTTTGACTTTGGCTTTGAAATAAAATAAGAGTAAAGGAAGCAGAGGAAGAGGAAGCAGAGAAAGAGGAAGCAGAGACAGAGGAAGAGGAGAGGTAGGTGCCCGGTGCATCATGGGAGCCCCCCAGGCAGTCTAAGCCTATAGCAGCATAACTAAGGGCGAGCCTGTGCCCCCCCTAACACAATTACATAATCTGAAGTGATGATCAAACTGTCTGTAATGGTTTCTGTACCCTCACCTTCCCTGTGCAGCCCCACGTGGCTGTTTCCTGCAGTACTTATTACTAATTGAGCAGAAATGCTGTGTGGCAGCCTGTCACAGTGGATTCTTGTGGCGTTGGTGTGAGACCGAAACACTAATCTGACAAACGGCAAAGAGACGGGAGGAGGAAACGCTCAGCCGATGACACTGATCGCGCTAAACATCCCCTCTCCTACTTCACTCCAAACTTTTTTCTTTTTTTCTTTACGTCTTTTTCAATCAGTATCTCTTTCTCTCGCTGTCACTTGTTCATCTACGCTTGTTCTGTTACGTTACCTTCCTCTTCAGTCCCTTAAAATAATAAGTGTTGATCTTTATACAGAATCAGAAACCCTCTAACAGCTGTAGTCACACTTTACTAAAATATTTCCATCTCATTTCAACTCAATTTCTCAATTTCAGTTTATTATTGATTGATTGATTGGTAAGGACAGAGGTACAGAGGAACCTGGATTATAAATGCTGTTACAGTTTCCACACAGGGCACTTTGTGTACATGTCTCCAACATGTGTGGATGTGCTGAATATTTTTTAGTGTTTCCACAGAAGCTGAAGGTGCTTTTGTTCCTGCTCGCTGTGGAACGCCTCAGGTGAAGCTTATTTCTTCTGTTTTGTGCTTCGACGCGTCTCCTCTAACATCCCCGTGTGAAAATGTTCTCACCTCACAAGCCCCTGTTTTCTTCTCAGCCTAAGGATTAGTCTTATCTTAGATAAGGGCATTAAACTTACTTTTTCCCATTGTTTTCCCACTCAGGGCACAGCTAAATAAGGCCAGTAATTGACTTTTTGCTCTTGTTTACTGGCTCCGTCCCCAGCAGCGGTGTTGGCTGTTACTCCAGCCGCTGGCAGTTGGTTTTAATTTTGGCCATTAGGGCCGAGCTTGGCTCCAGCTTTAGCTGTGACCCCTTGTGGCCTCTGTTTGTTTGGTGTCTTGATGTTTTGAAGTTTTTGGACTTTTTTTTTGTCCTGCACAGAAGATCTGAACCCTCCCAGGAGACATCTGATGTCCCAAACCACAGACAGAGTGTGTGTCAGTAAATCATTTAACATTTAACATTCTCACATGTGAACAAAGAGGTGCAGACATGTTGGTCTGTGTGCACACATGACACCTCTTTACATGTCATACATTAACATCAAACACACTGTCGGCTCACCATCGTCAGATTCACACTTTAGCTTCAGCATCCAAAGTCATCATGTTTGTTTCCATAGTTACCGTATGAACAGTTTTCATGATGCAAACATGCCAGAGAGAGAACAGACTAAAAACAGTGTTGGGCAGTAAAGCACAAAATCATTATAAAAAACAAACTGGCCAGGACAAAAATGATGGTGAGTTTTTCTTTCTTTAACGGAGGAGGACCAACTGTGATATTATCAGAGAGGTGAGGGGGTTTCCAATATCCTCTTGTTCACATGTTGTGTGTTCTTAGCTGGTTTGCTGATGTTCATCTTCATTGAAGTTTCAGATCTTTCTGTTCAGACGGTGTGTGACCAGCTGACTTTGACAGCTGTGAGTCTGTGAGTAACACTAAGCTGGCTGCTGATTTTCAGTTAACCCTACAAAGTGCACAGACGTGACGTGAGGAGGATTTAAAGTGTTTTAAAGACAGAGCTGCTGTGTAGCTTACTTACTGCTGAATGATTTATAAAGTAATCTGATTATTTTTTAAATGAGTGGTGTGTTTTCAGAGATTAAAGTAACATGTCCAACACTTATTCTGAAAAACTTCTCCTCAGTTTTTATCAGATTAATTTAAAGAAGAAACTGACAGAAGTCTAAGCTTTCATTTCCACATGGAGGAGCTGAAGTTAGGGACTAAAGATACAACATGAGCTTTTGTGGCCTGTTAGAGTCTTTCTGTGTTTTTTCAGACTGACTTTCCTTTACATTAATATACATCTTACAACGTGCATTAATACCTCTTTCATTTCCACGCAAACATGAACAGATGTACTGATATTTAGACTCAGACTTAAGTTCTTCTTTATTTCGTCACATCTTCATCACATTTATTCAGCTACACAATGAAAAGGAGGGTTAAAGACAAACAAATGGATTCATGCATCTCTTTTCTGACAGCCGCGAGCACGTCCTCACGTCGTGTGTTTGCTGTGAAATAAACACTGTCCGGCTGAAGGCTGCTGAAGTTCAGTGTATGTGGACCCTGAGCAGCCTCTGCCTGCCCCCGAGCAAACAGCACACATCCAGCAGTGTTAGCGTGGCACAAATGATGTGTGTTTGCAGAGCACATATTTTCCCTGTGTGCTTAAAATGAACTGTGACCTGCAGCTTGCCTTCCTCATAGCTGCCTCCCTCCAGAGAACAAAGCAGCACCTCAGCTCCAACATGGAGCGTCGGCCGTGGGCGGAAACGTTTCCACTGGATCTTTCATTAGCATCCCGCTACAAGGAGAAATCTCCGAGGTGTTTCAGCATGTGTTCACTCACTCACTCACTTCTTCCTCATCGGGAGACGCTGTTTATGTTCAGAAAGAGAGAGGAGGGTAAAATGCCCCAGAGTGAGTTAGATTTTCATTTTAAAGACGACGCTACAACCTCTTAAAACGTTTGTCGAACACTTTGTGAATCAGGACGACTTCGGCAAAGAGGAGCTGTGATACCTTCGCTTTGTTCACCTCTGTGTGTTTTCCCCCAACACTTCACAGGGGCTCTGCATCCTGTAACACCACACACCTGAGAGATAAATCACGCAGCCTGCAGCACCAAATACTGTGAACACAAATATGCAGCCACTTATAGATTCACCGAAACGCTCGACAAAACCTCTGAGCAGAGTTTGGATCTTTGGATCAGCCCGTCTGATGCTGATGTCTGTCTGTCAGGTAGAAACACGTCCAGGTGTTTTATGGGTCTAAATACAGACTGTGCTCTTTGAGTCCATCAAGACCGAGCTGTCTGCTTGACCCGAAGTTTGAATCATGAAATCTATCTGAGACTATCTGAGATCTATCTGAGAAGGAAACCATTTGGTGACTGAGGGAAATTAAACTTACTGAACCAGGTTTGGTGCAGTTTGAGTCCAGAGTATCATCCATCGTGTCATTTTTACTTTTGGTTCTTCTGTTTCTCTCTTTTCCTAAATAACCTGTTCTCTGTGGGCGTGTCGAGCTCTGCCTGTAAAGTTAAAGTGATCTCTGCAGCCACACACAGTCAGCTGCTCCCTGTTTGTGGTCCACGCCTGAGAAATCTCCTTTAACACTATGTCTCCATGAAGACAGAAAAAACAACCTGTGTCCACTTTGTAGGTGGTTTCACTACAGACGTCAACAGAGACAACGAAAAACAGTTCAAGCTCTTCATTTATTTCCTGTTTGCAAGAAAGACAGGTGAAGAGAGAGTCAGACAGGTGACTGTAAATCCTCAGCCCGTCTCAGATGCAGACGGTTGTGATCGACATACAGAGCGATGCATCACGAGTTGGAGGCGACAGGAAGTTGTCTCTTCTGAGTTTAAACCTGCTTCAGTCTCCTGCTCGCTCAGTTCAACTTAAAGTTGTTCTCATTTATATATTTAAGGGTGAAATTTAACCGCCGCTCATAAATGTTTGCTTGTTCTCAAGCTGGCGTAGAGAACATCCTGCCGGACAAAATACAATGCAAACAACATAAATCCAGCTTACTGACAGCAGCTGTGTGATCAGATATGAATATTTAAAATGATCGATCAGATTTAGAGACGACCTCGCTGAGCAGCTTCATGTTTCAGACGTGAGAAAACGCCGTTTACGTGGACAAAAGGCCGAAACTGAGAGGAAAACATCTCACGTTAGCTCTTCCACCTGACACCGACTGTCTCCTCAGCTCACTGTTTTTCTTTCATGAGGAGGATTTGATCTCTTAAACACACACTCCTGACCACACACACACACACAGCACAGCCTCTCATCTACACTCATGCTCACACCGGGAGCTTGGTCGGGTCACACACACACACACACACACACACACACACACACACACACACACACACACACACACACACACACACACACACAAATGGGTTACGCTGACATGGAGATGCTCTAACACGTCCGGCCTCCTGGAGGTGAGGCCCTAACAGAGCAGGTCGTCACGCGCACGCCGCGTGATGACGTCAGAGTTATTCTCGGCTCGCCGCCCGGCGAACGTCGCTGCAGCCTCTCAGAGCGACCTTGCCTGTGAAGGTCTGCTCATCTGTGGGAAACAACACTTTAACTTTCTGTCTGAAGTTCGTTTGCTGTTAGACGCTGCAGAGAAATACAGTCAGGTCCATAAATATTGGGACATCGACACAATTCTCATCTTTTGGACTCTATACGCCACCACAATGGATTTGAAATGAAACAAACAAGATGTACTTTAACTGCAGACTTTCAGCTTTAATTTGAGGGTATCCAAATCAGGTGAACGGTGTAGGAATTACAACAGTTTCTATATGTGCCTCCCACTTTTTAAGGGACCAAAAGTAATGGGACAAACTAAACAATCATAAATCAAACTTTCACTTTTTAATACTTGGTTGCAAATCCTTTGCAGTCAATTACAGCCTGAAGTGTGGAACGCATAGACATCACCAGACGCTGGGTTTCATCCCTGGTGATGCTCTGCCAGGCCTCTACTGCAACTGTCTTCAGTTCCTGCTTGTTCTTGGGGCATTTTTTCCCTTCAGTTTTGTCTTCTTCAGCAAGTGAAATGCATGCTCAATCGGATTCAGGTCAGGTGATTAACTTGGCCATTGCATAACATTCCACTTATTTGCCTTAAAAAACTCTTTGGTTGCTTTCGCAGTATGCTTCGGGTCATTGTCCATCTGCACTGTAAAGCGGCCGTCCAATGAGTTCTGAAGCATTTGACTGAATATGAGCAGATAATATTGCCCGGAAACACTTCAGAATTCATCCTGCTGCTTTTGTCAACAGTCACATTATCAATAAATACAAGGGAACCAGTTCCATTGGCAGCCATAACATGCCCACGCCATGACACCACCACCACCATGCTTCACTGATGAGGTGGTATGTTTTGGATCTTGAGCAGTTCCTTTCCTTCTCCATACTCTTCTCTTCCCATCACTCTGGTACAAGTTGATCTTTGTCTCATCTGTCCATAGGATGTTGTTCCAGAACTGTAAAGGCTTTTTTAGATGTTGTTTGGCAAACTCTAATCTCGTCTTCCTGTTTTTGAGGCTCACCAAAGGTTTACCTCTTGTGGTGAACTCCTCTGTATTCACTCTGGTGAAGTCTTCTCTTGATTGTTGACTTTGACACACATACACCTACCTCCTGGAGAGTGTTCTTGATCTGGCCGACTGTTGTGAAGGGGTTTTTCTTCACCAGGGAAAGAATTCTTCTGTCATCCACCACAGTTGTTTTCCGTGGTCTTCCGGGTCTTTTGGTGTTGCTGAGCTCACTGGTGGGTTCTTTCTTTTTAAGGATGTTCCAAACAGTTGATTTGGCCACACCTAATGTTTTTGCTAATCTCTCTGATGGGTTCGTTTTGATTTTTCATCCTAATGATGGCTTGCTTCACTGATAGTGACAGCTCTTTGGATCTCATATTGAGAGTTGACAGCAACAGATTCCAAATGCAAATGTCACACCTGGAATCAACTCCAGACCTTTTACCTGCTTAATTGATGATGAAATAACGAGGGATTAGCCCACACCTGTCCATGAAATAGCTTTTGAGTCGATTGTCCCATTACTTTTGGTCCCTTAAAAAGTGGGAGACACATATAGAAACTTTTGTAATTCCTACACTGTTGACCTGATTTGGATGTAAATACCCTCAAATTAAAGCTGAAAGTCTGCAGTTAAAGCACATCTTGTTCATGTTTCATTTCAAATTCATTCAAATGGTGTATAGAGCCCAAAAGATGAGAATTGTGTTGATGTCCTAATATTTATGGACCTGACTGTATGTTGGAAGGTCGGCAGGCTTTTTTATTTTTTTACTTTTATTGGACAGACAGGGTGAAAAGTAAAATGTTGATGGACAGTCTGAAACATCCTGTTTTTACTTTTTAAGTATTTTACTGTCGATAACCACTTTATCTTTCTGCCTGCATCTGAAAACATCTCGACATCTGTTCGATTGTGATAATGTGACTTTCAGGGTGAACTGTAAAGACTTTATTCATCCTCTGACCTTTACTTTCATCAGTCAACGTGGTAATGAGTCAACAGATAATACCTGCAGGACTACAGAAACTCCCATCATGCTCAGCTGCTAATGTTAGCATGCTAACACGCTAAGATGGTGGAACACTATAACTTCTAAACATTAGCATGTTAGCATAGTCGAGTACATTAGCATTCATTTCACAGTACATTCACACAGCGCTGTTAGCCGTTAGCTGTTAGCCTGTGACTGCAGACTTGTTTATTTCAGCTGACACAAATTTCTGTCTTTAAAACAAAAAGGTTAAAGATAATTATTTTAAAAGCTTTGCAAACAGCAGGGAAACTGCTCCAAACTGTATTTCTGATGATAATCTGTGGAGGTGCACAGATATTCACCATCATCTGTATCTGAATGTATTAAACCAACAAAACAACACGTCAACAAGTTCAACAAGTCAACCTGGTTTCTATTTCCTAACATTAAATTCACCGGCAAAGCAATTAGTGTGATTTAAATCTATCTCTGAATCCTCACACTGTACTTTCTTTTCATTTTTACCTTTTATTTAGTTTTATTGATTGAATATCAGATTATGTGTGAATGACATAACAGTCATTAACATTAGCTAACAGCTAACGGCTAACAGCGCTGTGTGAATGTACTGTGAAATGAATGCTAATGTACTCGACTATGCTAACATGCTAATGTTTAGAAGCTATAGTGTTCCACCATCTTAGCGTGTTAGCATGCTAACATTAGCACAGTGCAGCTGAGCATGATGGGAGTTTCTGTAGTCCTGCTTGTATTTTGCATATTGGACAAGTTATTAGTTATTATTAGTTATTAACATCTTCTGGATCAATCTCCACATCACTTTTTATTAAACTCCAGATTTTTATAGATTTCTTTTATAAGATGTCATTTATAAAAGTTGTTATTTCTGCTGTAATAAAGTTTTATCTGAGACTTTCTGTTAATTATCAAATTTCCAGAAAGTTTCTCAGAGTTATTTTCTTTCTTTCATATTTTCATTCACACTTTGTCAGAGTCTAACAATGAAGGACTTGTTGGGATTTTGGCGTCGAGTCAGCTGGAAATAAATGGCTGTTTGTGCTCACAGTGCTATTGATAAAAAATAAAAGAAAATTTGCTCAAGAATTAATGTTTTTGTCAGAGGAAAATAAAAAACAGACTGATGAACACGACAGTTTATTCACCGGTGACAGACTGCGCCTCGGCGACCGCAGCGAGCTCCGTCTGTGACCCTGAAAATCAGACGCCGGGCGATGCCGTAGCAACACCATGGCAACACCGTGGCAACGCTGATTCACCGGGATAACATGTCACAACAGTCTAATGCTCTTTACATCGCACCGTCACTGAAATCTGTGACCCAGAAAATGTTCAACATCTCACACGGAGCGAGAAAACAAACTGTGAGCTCGAGGTTAGAGATCTACTTTCACTCAACATATTACAGTTTAAAAGATGACGTACGGCACATTTTTATTATTTTATTATTATTTTTATTATTAGTTAAATTCCCTGGAGGCTTTGGAGGATGGAAGCAAGAAGTATAATGGAGTCAGTGGGTTAGTTAAATCCTGCAGTTTGTGTTATGTTGTTAGTGTCTGTTAAAGTGTGTGAATCAGCTGTTAGCAGTGTGTCATCAATGTTCAAACAACCATCACCGATCACTGTGATACTGAAGGAAAGTGACAAACAGGAAGCTGATTTCTGGAGCATTATTGTGGAGGGACATCAGAGAGGTGTTTGTTTACATGCAAACAGAAAAAAGTAAGAGTCATGACCTTACCGCTCTGGGACTGAGATTGAGTTAAGTTTAGGCACATCTACACTTGACGGTTAAAATCACTTCATATTTAAGAGTCGCCTTTCTCATGACAGGCCTCACAGGAAGCAGGATGGAGAGTCGAGCTGTTCATTTCCAAACACACATCCTGACGTGATGCAGACGATGCTCAAACCTGAATAACTAAATAAGCTGTTTAACTGAAAGAGTCCTCTCTTTATGTTCATTAAATAATAGTGTGGATGTTGCTCCTCTGTTGGCACTGCAGCGTCTCCTCAGGACCTGCAGATCTGACATTATATGCTCCATAAAGTAGGCTAAGTCCCATCAGGGATTCATATGAATTAAGATCAAACACAGTGTTCGCCCTTGAGCTTACATCCAGACGCAATTATTGTTGAATCTCCACTTTTTCCAATGTATGCTGCTTACTGTTGCACTAATGTTCTTTTCCAGAGAGTAATTACAAGGACATTTCTAATTTAGTTTCCTTTCAAGCTGCGAGGAGATGCTGCAGGAATAATCTGCCTTTCAGTCAGGCACAGTTTAATGTGTGTTTCATTTGTTCTTTGTTCTGGATGAGAAGAGGAAACGCACACAGGCAACTGTTAAACACAGAAACAGCTTCCCTGTGCTGTTTAACGTTACTGGAAGTCTTCATGGCAGAACCAGAATATATCCGTGTGAGTTTTTCTGTTTACATTCATTATTCATTCAGTCTTTAAATAGCCGGTCGCTGCACAGATGTCCCCATCCGGCCTGCAGAGACCGAGAGTGGAAATCATGTCAGACAGAGGAGAGAGAGCCATCATGGCGTCCTCTCTGCTGCAGCGACGTGTCGAGTTATAAAGATGATCGTCCCGCCGGCAGAAAGTCAGTAATGTGATTGATAGACGCGAGACAGATGAGGAGCTGCAGGTCAGCCCACCTCACAGCAGGGACTCCAACCAGGAAGCTGCCAGAGGTCATGAGGAAAGATTTTAATTAAGAAAATAAAATTAGGATTTACTGCTGAACACAAAACTAGTCAGAAAGAGAGAAATCAGAAATAAACAGTTCAAGCCTGTTTGGATTATATCAGTTCTTATTTGTTAAAAAAAAACCTCCAGTTTCACTTTCACTTCAAATTTAATCATGCAAAGTTAAGTTCCTCTCCAGCTGATCTACGAGTTTGTCATGCAAAGGAAACACCGACGCAGAGAGAGATGTTCAGGCTGAGGTTTCCTCAGATTTCTTCCCCTGCAGGAGGAGGCGGCTCCGTCTTACAGAGTGAATTATGAATCAGATCTCTCTCTGTTATGGAGTCTTTCCAGGTTTTATTCTCCTCCCGTCCTCTCTTCTGTTTTTCTCTTTTATGTCTGCCTTTAACCCTCCATCATCATCATCATCATCCTTATCATCACCTCCTCCCCGACATCCTCCACTCCGCTGACTTGGAGTTTCACGCTGAGAAACTTATAGAGGTCAAGATCCTAATTTTAGCCTGTCAGAAATTATTAAAATTTATGCGTCATGACATCATCACAGGGTGTCAAGGACGTCTCCCCGGTATCATGTCTGCCTGTCATTTCAAAGACAATACTTACAGGCAGAACGGGGAGATGATTAAGTGCACTTCTTCAGATAAAGGACTCTCCTTATAACTCAATTTCCTGTTCTGACTGTTGTGAAGATCTCGGTGATGGAGCGGAGGAGACAAGCCTGTCAACAAAGAAAAAAAAAGATGAATCCTGACTCAATTGCTAAAGCTTTTTTTGAAATATTTTCCATTTTTCAGGAGTGGAGTGATTTGATGAGCTTTGAGTTTTAAAATGTACATCAGAGCCTCTGATAAGCTCGTCTGTACCTGCTGCTCCGACTCATAAAGACCAGAAATACAAACTCCCACATCCTGAATTCATCTGCAATACTGACTCTATATTTGAGTATTTAAAGGAAAAATGTACTGTTTAAAGAAATTATTATTACTGTCACATATACAGCAAACAGTGAGAAAGTAACACAGGGTTCATTTAATTATTCATTTAACGGAGAATATGTGACACCACAGAGGATGTTAGAAATTAGTCTGAGATGTAAAATAGAAAAGTTTTGGATCCACATTCATTGAAGATTATTGCAGAAACCTCGACAGCAATAATATCCAGATAACTTCAGCCAGTAAATGTGTTTTATTTTGAAAAGATAAATCATGTTGGGGTCTGGTGTGTGTATTAGTGTGTGTTAGTTTTTTTTTACTGAACTTGTATTTTGATGCACCATTTTATAATTTGTGTTATTAGTTTGAGGGTTTTTTTTTCTCCTTTGACCCGTTTCTTGTTTTTAAGTCTGTTTATCGTCATAGTTAGCGATAATCTCTTAATTTACTTATGCGATTAGAAACCTACTCACCACCTTCCACATTTCCAAGCCCATTGTGATCCGAGCAGAGGTTACATGTTTGAGCTATTTCTGCTGATCCACAGCTCCGTTTCTTTTCATTCCCTCTCAGATCTTCATGTCTTGCCAAACACTTAATGACCATATGTGGTGGTTTTCTGCTGCCTTGGCGTCTGTTTGATCCGTGAGGCAGCGTTACAGGCGAGCCTCACGGTGTTTGTTTTTAACATCGAGCTGCCGGGACGACACTTTTGGATGGAAGTTCAGCTCTAAAACTCCACTTTATCATTTATCTGATGATGCCCTATCACAGTCTTTGTCTCAGCGCCAGCAGAGGCCAACGTGATTTAAGTGCTGAGCAGATAAACTCTGCTGCATGTTTGTTCACACTCGAGTGCTGCTGTCACGTTCGGCGCCGGCTGCATTGTGATTGTTCAGCTTAATGAACGAAGCTCTTTTGTTTTGTTGACCTGCTGTTCGTCGTCTTTCAGGGTTCGATGCCTACTTCACGTCACGGACTCTGGAGAACAACAGGAGGAATGTGTGGTTCGCCGAGTACTGGGAGGAGAACTTCAACTGCAAACTGATGAGCTCGTCCAAGAAAGACGAGAGCAGCAGAAAGTGCACAGGTAGGATCATTTCTGTGTGACGTGAAAGAATAAAAGAATAAAAGTGGATAAACTCTCTTTACCTCGGTTTTTCTATCAGATGTGACAGACTTTTATTGTTACTAAAATCTTAAAATATTCGTTTTCATAAAGCTGTGTGGTGTTGTCATATTAAAGAACGTGGTTTCAATTTTGTGGTTTTAATTTAGTCTGATTTAGGTTATTCCTTCAAAAACTAGTCAGACTCTCTCCATCACTTGACTCACAAGACCGTCTGCATCTTCTTTGCTTTCCACATATTTCTCTCATCAAGTTTCCTTCCACATTTAGCGCAAATTTCCAAAAAATTGTCAAAAGAAAATGTGAATTAATGTGTTTCCATCCACCATTTTTCTGTGAATACGTGTGGTTGTTTGATTTAAATATGAAGCTCAGTCGATGTGGGAGCCGAGTGGAGAACATGATGGAAACATGACATCTGTTTCATGTATGAACATGAGGAAGGTCTCGGCCTCCTCGTCCTCCACACAGATCTGAATCTTCACTTCGAGTCAAACGTTCACGTACGTCAGCATTTATTCATGAAGTCTGTTTCCGCTTTGATCCTCACGCCAACCTTTTCGTCCTGCTGACGTCGGTGTGAGGGTCTGTTGGTGGGCTGATGGTGGATCCATGTTAAAGGGATGAAGAGAGGTTAAACTAACAGGAGGAAATCTGTACGTCAACGCTGTTTCACAAATACAGGCCTGAGCTCGACAGCATGAGTGGTTTTAAAAAGGGTGCCATCCCCATGATCTGATCGGCCTCTAATCTAATAATAACATCTTTATTTGTACAGCACTTCTCATAAAACAATCAGAAATAAGAGAAATTAAAGAATAACTAAATATAAGTACACAGTTAAAATAATGCATAAAAAAGTACAATTCAATCGACCAGAAGGGAGAACAAAAAAAACTATGAAAATAAACTTAGAAACAGGTGGTAATATCTATAAAATGTAATTAAATCAAAGTACTTGTCAACTAAAAAAGCGAGTCTGAAAATTGTCGGCAGTTCGAACACTAACTAAGGACTGATCCAAAGCTGAGTACAGAAAACGCTTGATCGACCTTTGACCTTTGACTCTGGAACAGCCAGCAGGCCAAATGCAGCAGATCTGAGGTCAGTTTGGACAGCAGGAGGTTAAAAGTTCATTGATGTGCTCCCGAACATGTAAAGCCTTTTAAATTATAAGTAAGATTTTAAAATGGACTGTAAAAGAAACCAGAGCAGAGAGGCTGATTTGATGTGAATACAGTGAAGCTGAGCTTCGTGTCGGGCACTGAGGAAAGTAAACGAGGCGTCTTAATAATCCAGCATCACGTCACCTCCTCCAGAGGAAAGAAGAGAACGACGAGATTCCTCCAGTCGAGGCAGACGGTGTTCATATCGCAGGTTTAATGAACTCCATCTTTGCATATTGACTCTGTGCGTACACTCGCTCTGTTCCTGTGGAGGATGGTGTTGCTGAAGTATTGCTACATTTGCAATGTTAAACAGAAACTCATAAGTCTCTCCGGTCTGTAATCAATAATGCATCGCAATTAGTGACCCAATATGAGCAGACCTCGAACAGCAGTGAACCTGTTCTATTAAGAGTATTGATCCAAGCCACAAAGAACATATTATCTCCTCTGACTTATTTTTCTTTGCACTTCTTCTCCCTCCTCTCTTATTTCCTGCTCTGTCTGATTTATTATCCTTCTCTGATTGATGATAAAGAAATATATGAATCTCACAACATTCATTTACCCTTCCAAATTAATTTATCGTCTCAAATCCCTCTTCTCTGTAACTCTTCAGTCCCCCTTCGCTGTGGTTTCCCTCCCTCCACACATTATAATTCGAACCACAGAGAGGGCTGGGATCATCTGTGCCCCCCAGAACTAAACCTTCAATTACATAATGAACACGCCTTCTGTGCCGTTTCAGGATGATTGACTCCCTCTGCACCCTCCGAGCAGCAGGCGCCGACACAAGACTCACCAGCCGCCGACTTTATTCCACGAAACGAAAGAGAAAACCGTCTGCACGAGTGTTTACGGCTCTCTGGAGGAGGGCAGGGCCTCTTTGTGCAACCAACACACAGAAATCACGATTATTTGGAGAGAAATTATAAATTATAAAGATAATAGTTGTTGTGACAAAACCTTTATTTGACCCTGCAGAAGTCATTCTTGCAGAGGAAGTAAAACATTTAAAGTCTGACCTGTTTTTTTTCATCTCTCTGCAGCCACTTTAAGTTTGTCTGCAGCCGTTTTGAGATTTTGTGATTCTGCAGGTGTGGCTGCAGCTTAACTTGAGTATTCACACTATGAAGGAAAGAAGATCGATAAAAACAAATATTGGACTGGATTTGGTTGGCACATACTCGATATTAAAAGACTCTCAGGATGCTGAAAGAAACGGGACATCTTAATCGAGCTTTGTGACGTCACAACAAGAAATGTGAACAGTCGATTTAAAAGGAGTTCTGGTCCAACGTGTTGTTTCACATTCACCTCTTCACTGAATGTTCCTGTTAAAGTTTTGCTGTAATTTTCTGATTTGGTTGAAACTCTTTAGCTTTAAGCCAGAAATGAACTTCCATGTGTGAGTCTGCGGACTCGTTGTGGACAATGACCGATCAGTGCTTTGGCTTTTCTCAGCGTTCGCAGAGAGTCGTGAATAAAACATGGAGCCACAGAGCTCGGTGCTGAGCTCGGTCGCCCCTCAGCAAGAAGGTTCAAATCTCTGCCCTCGTCACATTTGTGTGGAAATGATAATGAATCAACACACTCGGCTTCAGTATGTGTGGTGAATACAAAAAACAGATAAACAGAGATCATCAGCCTGCAATCACAGACAGAACGATGAAATCGGTTCATGTCAGGCTGTCATATCATGATGGTGAGTTTCTGTGTCCGTGTGGAGTTTCCATGTTCAGGTCTAAACTTTAGATGAGAAATCAAACAAAAAAACCCTTTTTATATATTATGAAGTGAATTTATTTAAATCTGGAAGATACAAACGTCTGGTTTGGTGATTTTCTCTCTTTGAAACATTAAATTCATGCAGCTGACATCCCAGTTATCAGTTGATCAGACTATTGATGGATGGATGGATGGATGGATGGTCTCTGTAATAGTGAGGTCAAAACTGCCAAAATCTGATTGGTATTTTATTTATTATTAACACTGTCTTTGAGAAATGAAAACAGGATTAAAACATTAGACTGAGGAAAATTAAATCAGACAGTTAAAGAAAACACAAAATTAAAAAGCATAAAATGCAGTAAAAATAATATTAACACAGATCATGTTGTAAATCAAGCAGACCTGTAAGTTTCTGAATTTGTGGGTTGAATCGGCTCCTTTTTGTGTGCAGTTTGTTCACCTCCCCCTCGTCCACCCTGTTTCCCCCCCACCGTGCAGAAACATGCATTTTAGGGGAATTTGTACCTGCAGGTGTGGATGTGAGTGTGTGTGAGCCCTCGATCACGCATGCTGGGATAATCTCCGGCCCTCTGCGACCCTGAACGGGATGGATGTGTCCCACCTGGAAACAGGCTTTTACGAGCTGTAGAAAATAAACAGGAACCCTCCACAGTGCAGGTCTATGTGTCCCGCTGAGTTTCTGTTGTCACATCAGCGTCGTGTTCATAATCCCTGTTAAGAGCAGCCTGCACAGGTAACCTGCAGGTTACCTGAATGTTGAACTTACATTCAAACATTACACTCATTGCACTCAGTGGCTTTATGTTGCTTCACTGCAGCTGTGTTTTCCATTTAAAGACATGAAGCTGATTATATTTGATGATATTTAGTCTCACATGATTGTGTCTGTTACATCAGCTGCCAACAGCCTCAAATATGAAATGATTGAAATCTGCAGGATATTTTTTAAAACTGTGATCAAAGATAACAGTGAGATTTTATTATTTAAAGTTTTACTAAGATAATGAAACTTTCTCCGAACCGATCCTGACAGACAACGCTCAGGGCTGAACAGAGTTTAAGACTAGCTGATGAAGAATGAAGTCGTAAACAGATATTTGATCTCTTGAATTAACTGACGATATGTAGACTGAGACATAAAGTGTCCTCATGGTTTAAAATCTTATTTTTGTCCCTCTGACTTTTCAGTTTCAGGTTGTTTTAAAAGCTAAACTCTCTGAACATTACTGTCCTCTTACTGTACGACGGCCATCATCACATTAAAGCTAAATGTTATAAGATTAAATAAACTTTATTCATCTCTGGGAAATTCACATATACATATATAACAGCTGTAACAGAGAGCTCATAGCAATAAAGAAGGTTTAGACTCCAGAAAGAAATACGGCAGACGTTAAGATTTAAAATGAATTTAATCTATATTTCAGTTTACATATATATATATATATATATATATATATATATATATATATATATATATATACAGTATAATATTGTCCTAAAATATTCTACAAATCAACGTGATTAAGTAATGACTCTTTGACTAAACATTAGCTATCAATCAATCAATGATTTAAATTAATTATGTAATTTATTACAGTATAGAGGTTTTTTTCATTTTGGAGAGGTTAAACTACCTTTATTTTGAAAAGCACAATAACCAGTGTTGTTAGTTTTTTTACAACCCATCTCCCTGCAGACGTAGAAAGAGGACTCGTCTTCAGAGACATCTTTATCAGTTTGTGTCTCAGTCCCCCTGATTAGCTGTGTATTTTATAACAAAAGTATTTTCACTTTAAAATATTATCTGGGTCTCCCCTAAATAATATTTCCTTCTATCTCGACAGATCTCAGTAGTTGAATCTTTTCATGATATAAAAACTGATGAAACTGTGGATCATCAGCAGGGTGAGCCTGACCTGTTTCTGTAGCCTACAAACATCATTTCACTACGACAACCAGGTCAATAATTTGTGTTATTAACCCATTTAGATCAAACCGGAGCGGAGGGGAGTGAGCAGAACTTAATTAATGTGACAGCTGGTTAAACTCCTTTAAATCAGGATGTTTTATCTGCATGTTCAGAGATTAAAAGTCTCATCAAACAGGAAATTAAACATTAAATGAGTAAAGATGTCCAGTAATCTACTTATTCTTTTACTCACTGTGTTGTTTGAGTCTCCTGAATATTTCAACACTGACGGTTAAAGAAAGTCTGCTATGATTTTCTTCTCTCTTCTTCTCTAATATGTGGATTTGCAGATTTGCTCAACCACCACTCTAAAACAGCTGCTTTCTATTTGAAATGAGTCGTTCAGGAGCAGCAAATAAAACGTCTGCAGCTCTTTTTTACAACGGGAGCCGAACTCCTGAAACTGTGAAGTCGACGCTGAGTTCGGCCTTTTGTTCCTGCTGTGCTTTTTGTGGACGTCACTGAAGAGGAAACTACCAGTTTTAAACATCGGCATCGTTAAGTGAACAGAAGAGCTCCATCTGCAGGATGAAACGTCGCTGAGCTTTTTCGAGAAGCTTTGACAGAAACGCAGCATGAAGAAATATCCCACCATGAAAACGTGGACGCTGCCTGAACTTTCCTGGAAAATGGCAGAAAGCAAACTACAGTTAATAAATGCACCACGTCAGACAGTTTATCTGAACACGTTATTAGCTGCTTTACTTCCTGTAGGTTCAGGAACTTGTCCTCCAACGTGGGGGGAGGACAGATGAAAGAAAGCAGGCAGACTGAGGTTTCAGCTGGTTTACGGTCCTGGAGTAGAAACGAGGCCTTCGGTCGGCGAGTCTCAGCAGCAACGACTCTGCTCTGACGGCTGAAGTCGAGATAAAATGATGCCAACGGGTCCAATGGGCATTTAGTGTTTGTGAGAGTGAGAGAGAGATACGAGCAGGTCAGAGAGGAGACGGGGACTGAGGGACTCCTGTTTATGAGATAACATTAAGCTCCGGGTCCCTTCGCCACAGGCCTGGAAACAGAGAGGGGTTAGAGACTCCGGCCGGGCCTCCTGGAAAGAGATAGGAGGCTGCGATCAACGTGAGCTGCAGACAGCAGAGTCATAACTGGAGCTGAGCAATCACAGTTTCACTGAAACACATCGAACAGTGTCGGGACGGCTCGCAGGTCGGAGGAGGCGTTTCTGTTTCCTGCTGTTAATGAGGAGCTGAGAGCGAACGTCTGCTTCTGATGATCCACCAAATATCTGAGCTGACGTTCAGAGTACATTCAGGTTATTGTGTCTTCAAATCTGAGGTCTGTTAGCTTCACTGATATTCAGGTTTATGTGGATTTACCGCAGGCGTCTTTCTACAGGCCTCCAACTCTCCAATCACATCACTAAATTTTATCTTTATTTGCATAAATACTTTCTGGGAATAATGTTGGAAAATGATGCCATGTGACTACGAGTCGCTCATCAGGATGGAAAACGGTGGACTCGGACGGTGGATGTGATAGATAGATAGATAGATAGATAGATAGATAGATAGATAGATAGATAGATAGATAGATAGATAGATAGATAGATAGATAGATAGATAGATAGATAGATAGATAGATAGATAGATAGATAGATAGATAGATAGATAGATAGATAGATAGATAGATAGATAATAGATGATGAGCTTTATTGATCTCCAAGAGAAATTCACAGATGGATCTTACCTTTATTGGAGCAGCTGATAACAAACAGAGCAGAGAGGACGTCTAACTTCTGTTAGGACTGAACAGAAAGGGTTTTTTTAGACAATAACCTTTATTTTAGTGATTTTATTTCAACATATAAAAGGCTCACAGGATCACCTGGACAGACTCCTCAGTGTTCGATGAAATGAGGCTCGTTCACATCCTAAAACATCTCGAATGACTCTCACAGTGAAAACACAGTGTCGTCTTATATTATATATCAGCACAGTGTTTTTAGTGTTTTTAGTGTTTTTAGTCCCTCCTCATGCTGGTTGGACTTGAACCTTTCTAAATGAGGACGAGTGTAAATACTGTGGTGAAAGTGAAAAGCAGCGCAGTGAAAACATCCAGTATTGAAATGAGGTTGTGTCACCGCGCTCCCTGTTGGATCTGTGATTTGTGGCGCTAACAGGCTCCTGATGTCGTGCTATTAGCCGCCTGGCTAGCTCGTCTGCTCGTCTCCTGTAATGAGATTATTTGGGAGCGTCTGTGTTTCACTCATCTTCAGCCAAACCGCCTCTTCCATTTTGTTTCCTCTCATCATTTATTTATGACTGCACAGCAAAGACAAATAACGAACAGAACAAACTCTTTTTATTCCTTTCTCTTTTTTCTTTTTGTTTTCATTTCACTCGTCTCCTCGCGAGGCCGTTTTCATTCAACCTGTTTGATGGAGGCTGAACTTTTGAGTGAAGTTGAATTGGATGTAAATGCCGGTTGTTTCGCTGCCTCATTCATCCTGGCCTCCTTCAATGTAAAGTCTTTTTCAGCAAACACTTTCCTATCACAGCAGTCATCTGGTGTTATTGGCTAAAAATGAAACGTGGATTCAGGCTGATTTACTCTGATTTCACAAATACAGCCACGGGTCACTGTGTTTTCTGCACACGGGGAATAAAGTGTGTTCACTTCTCAGGCTGCTGTGGCTCCAACAGCTTCAAATAAATGAGGAAAAATATTTCTCAGAATGAGGATTTTAATTCTTTTGCATTCAGTCATGTAAAGTTGAGACAGTTATGAACGGTGTGATGTTAAAACACAGCAGACGGAGACGTTTGCTGAGGTTTAATTCAGTCAAATACATTAAATAAATAAAAAGACAAAAACTGTGCTGGTTTTACAAGGAAGTCGAGTTTAAATTCAGGGGTTTTTTATATGAGTCCGCCTGTCTCCCGTTTGTTTGGTACGAAATAATCACAGATGTTCATTAATAGTTATTATGATTTTATTTGGTTTGGTCCTTATTTTAGTGTTTCTTTGCAGACTCCTGATTCAGAGCAGCATATTCAGCATGTTTGTGCCGTGTGACTGCAGAGATGCAGAATAAAGCAGAGACGTCCCGAGCTGATCCTAACGATCTGCTTCGGCTAAAATAAAGCCGTCACTGAACTCTGTTTGTCCTCCTCAGAGCTGCTCCAGCATCTCACCAAGGATGCAAATGAAAACTGGAGTGTGTGAATCTAAAAATATAACATGTGTCTTAACTCTGAGAGAGGATTGCAAAGTACTAAACTTCTCATGATGAAGGCTCAGGAAACATTCAAGACGTCTCTTTAACCAGCAGCTCATATCAGCCGTCACTTATTAATTAATGATTAATGACTGTGAGAAAGTTGATGACAGAACAAAATGAAACTCATCTCAACCAAAGATCCTCTGTGAGGGAAGAAGCTTGCCTCTCTCTAGAAGAGCTCTCCACATCAGTTTAATTACTAATGTATCAACCATTTATATAATACGGAGCCCCTAAATCAAGAATCAAGAATATTTTATTGTCATCATGTTTTCACATGACGAAATTAAGATTGGTGACTTCCAGCTTTAAACGTAAGTATATAGTAAAAAATGTAATATGTACACAAAATATCCAAAGTCCAAAGTTGCAGCAGCAATGCACGGGGGGGTCAGTTGTTTAAGGGCAGTCAGTGCATGTCTCAAATTCTCAATAGGGGGAAATGCATTGAACAGCTCTGGGGAAAAAGCTGTTTTTCAGTCTGGTAGTTTTGGTCTTTATGTTTCTGTACCGTTTACCAGATGGACGAACAGTCCATTTCCTGGGTGGGTCGGGTCGGTAACGGCAATACGTCGGGCTTTCTTCTGCATCCAGCCAGCCAGTGTATATTGAGTCCAGGTCTGGGAGAGGACAAAAAAAAAAAAAAAAAAGTACATTTCTGATGCACCAGTAACTATCACGTGAGCATGAATAAATTTCACTCTCGCTCTCAAGATACCTAACCCTAGATCCAGAGCTGGTAAAAGACCATTAAGTTCATCTTACTAAAGAGACCGACGCTGAAGTTAGCTTCAGATTCAGCAGTTAAGGGGAAAGTTAAGGGAAAACTGACTTAACATGCTGACCGACTGTTTGTCTGTTGATTGTCTGTTTTTGTACTTCTTATTGATGTGAAATCATTTTAGGCATTTTATGTCAAACATGAACTTCTTCTGAGACCCACTATTAGTTTTGAATAACCTTTATTGTATTTGTAAAAATGAAAAAAAGGCACATTTCACTGTTTTTTCTAGACCACTTTGAACCGAGAAACCATTATACGTACACTTCTTAAACCTGCCTAAAATGATTTCACATCGATGAGAAGTACAAAAACAGACAATCAACAGACAAACAGTCGGTCAGCATGTTCACTTAATTTTCCCTTAACTTTCCCCTTAACTGTCACAATTTGGAGCTGTGAATCTGAAGCTAACTTCAGTGTTGTCTAAAGAGAACGGGGGCAGAGGTCGATATATTCAGTTTACTGAAAAATCAAAGTATACCTGATAGTATCATCAAACAACTAAAAGATGATCAGGTGAATGATCCTCCGTTAACTCACTGATCTGGAGGGAAAATGGAAACTTTCTCATGAACACGGGAATGTTGAAGGGGTTTTTTTTTTTTTTTTACACACACCCCCTTTGGGTCTCTGTAATTTAATCTTTCATTTTGTTCAGAAAAATAATTGTACCACATCATCTTAATATTAATCTGGATGAAGCAGCTCGTGCATTGAGGTGAATTTAAGCATCAGATCTGCCTCTGACAACACTTCCTCTTAAACAGACGAATCAGAGAGCTGCAGCCTTCAAACTGTGACTGCAGCCAGCTGAGTCTGTTTGATAAAAACAGCTCAAACCGGCAGCTGAAGAACAGAAGCTGCAATGAATCTGAGCCTCTGTGTTTCTGACCTGGTTTCATTTATAGCAGCCTTCACTCATCCGTCCACACGCCGCCGCCGCGTATATCTGCTCCGCTCAGGCCCACAGATCGCACAATGCCGCCATTGTTACGAGCATTAACCGAGCAATGTGATGTTCCCAGATTCTTAACAGTGTGCTTCATTTTAGAGCAAATCCCGGAGTACCTGGAACAGTGACAATGAGAGAGAGAGAGAGAGGAGGATGTAGATGTGATGCAGGTCGAGTATGTTTTTCTGCAGAAACAGCAGAGACAGAAGGACTCGTCTGTCCCCATAAAACAGGATGCAGCCCCGCTTTGTTTACAGTTTGTTGCTTTCTGACTAAGAGTTTGAGGACGCGTCGTTACAGGATGATTGATGTTTCCTGTGTCAGAAAATGGCTGCTCTCGTGGGATTTTCTGCACTTAAGTTTGCCAGAAATGTTGATACACTGAAGAAAAACACACTGAGATTGTTCTGCAAAGACAATCTGCTTTTTGGCTGCTTTAGCTACAGTAAGAGTTTCAGTGTTTTTATGAACAAATGTTCGTGGATCATGTTGTGGTGCAAACAAGCTGTAAAAATCCACTGTACGAGAAAATCCCTCCCTTAATCTCCAGCTGAGGGAATAAATCGCGGCTGTAAATGAGATGAATCCTGGATAATCGGAGCTTCCTCTGACCTCCCATTGGAGGAGAAAACTGCTCTGAAACATAACTGTGTTGTGAAGTGCCAGTAAATGATGCACAGTCCTGATTTTAAATGACTTCAGCTGCTTATAATACAGAACATGAGGGAAGTATGATGGAGTTAAATTTACTTCATAACTGCGACAGGAGGAAAAAGAAGCTTTGAGCCTCCAACAAACTCAAATAATCCGGTTACAGCAGAGATGATGTTTGAACGCCTTTAAATCAGACTGTAATAAACTCCACAAACAAACTGAGTAAAGTTACAAGTAACACAAGAAAAATCTGTGACAGAAAATAGTGCAGAGTTTAAAATATATTAATAAAATGTAGAATATATAAAACAGAAGAGGTGCAGTAATGATAAATGAGCAAATGTACAATAATGTAGTAATGTACACTAAGATAACTTTGAGCTGTCTTTCAAACCAAAATGTTCAGACTGCATTTTAATAAATCGTCACAAACTACAATAAAAATATAAATAAAGCTGATTTCTGGATCTTTGCTGGATCGTCGGGTCAAACTGACACTAAACTGTTGAATTTTGTTTGTTCAGCTGAATAAAAATCCTGGTCTTAGTGTGCAGAGGCCGTGTTTGGTGTCTCCAAAGAGAAATATGACTGAGTGTAGTTTGTTGGTTTGAAAAGAGGCGAGCTGGCTGCAGTTCGGATGTAACTCACACTATTGACCGCGGAGCCTCGTCGCTCAGTAATATTTCACCTCTGCAGGAAAAAGGCGGCTCCTTCTCTGTTTACGAGCCGAGCGGAGGTTAAACTGGGTTTGGTTGTTTACATACATAATTCAGTTCATACGTGATTATTCAGGAAAAGGCCAGAGTTTATTCAGCCGTCTGCTCGGCTGCAGAGTCGACAGTGTCAGTTAATGAGATCCCAGGCGAGGCTGAACTCGGAGCAACACGTCACATTTAGTCTGCATGTTCGGTGAGAAGCACTTCTACACAAAATGAGCTTTTTAGCACATTTTCTTTGGGTTAAAAACGACAAGCTCAGCTCATGTGGTCTGTTCAGAGTCTTTGTAAAGACTGGACACACACTGCTGTCCAATATCTGACCTGTTGAAGAGTTTTTTACATCTGCTCACATTTATAAAGAAATAACCTCATAAATGAAACAGGAGCAGCTGGAGGTTGGTTAAAGAAAATCTAAAGAGCTGGAGGGTGATGGTTTGATATTTTATCCTTTAATGACCTTTTTCTTTCAAAAGTCTGAAATATGTGAAACTTTAAATACACTATAAATATCCTCCATATATACAGATTTCACTGGAGAAAAAAAAATTGCTCTTGGTATGAGTGAAGTAAAGTGATTAAAGTGACCAAAAAATGAGCATCGTGTTGTTTTGTGATGGTCACTGTGCAGAAGCTGTGTGTTTGTGGAGTCCAGTTTGTCAGTTAAACCTGAGAAATGATGCAGCTCAGATTATTTTAGCTTCACTGGATGACGTTGAGGAGACACTCTGAAAGAGAGAGAGAGAGATGAAGAGATGCTGTGAATGGAAATGAAAAGTCGGCGGGCTGAATAAAAAAACACCCAGAAGTCTTTGCTGCTGCGTCTCCTTCACGTGATCACAATGAAGTCACGTGTCAGAAGAAACACGGAGTCAGAAACATGTTTGTCCTTTGTTTCCTTCTCGGTTTTCTCTCACCAACAAACTCACTAATTAACTCTGAAGAGCTGCCGGGGATTCACAGGATCAAAGAGAAGGACGTTTCATAGGTTTTTTAAAACTTTTTAGGTGTAGTTTGAGTTCTTTTATAGATTAAAAACACATTTTTATATTTGTGTACTGTTGACTCGTCTCAGAGGATTCTTGTTTTCTTCGATTACTCTCTGAAAGATTAAAAAGTCCTCCAACTGACATCAGATAAACCATCACACACACACACACACACACACACACTTCATCCTTTCCTGTGTTGACATTCACAAAACTAACCAGGTTACTGTCAGAAACCAGGCTGAAGGCCAGATGTCTTCAGAGGCTGTTAAATAAATCTGAAGGCATTTCTAACTAAGACAGGCATATTGTGAGTCTGACAGCGTTATTTACGCCACGGTCTCTAAAACTAAGCTTTGCGTTGGTTTGCAGGTGTGCATTAAGATCCTCAGGAGTTTTCCAGATGTGCTTTTCTGTGTGTTTTGACTTTTCGTCCGCACACAAACCACGTTATTGGTCACTGACAGCAGAAAATGAAGTTTTCATCTCATATCTCAAACAAAAACAACAATGGCGGACAGTCGATTCGTTTCTGATTATGAATTAAAATAATGATTATGAATAGATCAATAATTAGCTTGTCCTTTAAGCTACTACCACAAAAAGAAAATAAGCTCACTGTGCAAAAATAAAAGTTTAAAGAAAATCTGCAATATGGAAAATGTTGTCTAAAAGATGTAATGAACTGATGATGTCACAGTTCAGATCTGTTCATCTCTGTGCTTGGATTGTGACCTCACTGATGATGTCACTGATGATGCCACTGGTTGAGATATCAGAGTTTATAAATAGAGGTGCTAAATATCACATGGATTGAGCTGATGTGTCCGCCACTTCATGGGACCGAGTGAAGGCGCTCATCGCCAGAGTTCCCCCTCTGGGAAAGTAGCGTGCAAAATGCAGCCTTGGGAAAGCTGACCTTGACGCTTACCCGCGTCCCAGCTCAGAGCAGCAGGGCGATGTGGCCAAGAATGGTCACGCACACGTTTTACACGTGGTGAGTGGTTAAAGGAAAACCACGGCGTTCACATCAGCTCCACCTTTTTTTTCTTCTTTTTTTACAGGTTTGGTTTTCAATAAATGTTTGATGGAACAACATCACTTTTATTTTGGTTTGATTTGACTCGAACGTCTAATGTAGTTTAGAAAATGAATGCCCAGCAATCATAGTGCAGCACATTCATATCAAATAAATGTCAGTAATCACTGTGGAGACACACTCTCAAACACACTGACATTAATACAACAGAAATGAAATCCATATGGACCTCAGTTCAACACATTATAGCTGTGATTTATTGACGATGGCCTGCATAGGCTGGATGTCGGCGTCTAAACGTGAAAATGATCAGCTGCTTTCTACGCCCGTCTTTATGAGACACACACACACAGTATACTTCATCATTTTCTTTCTGTGCGTATTCAGTCGATTGTTGGGTTGAAAAATGTTCTCAACATTTGGGGTCATTTGCAGCGTGTATTTGTGCAAATAAATATAGAATAAAAATAAATTCATTTTAAACAAAGAATCCTTTGTTTTAAAAAATGTATGTCTCCACTGCTGTTACAATATTTTGACCGAATATTTTCTGAAGAAGGATTATTTCAGTTTCCTTTTTCCTGTTGACACATTTTTGATGAACAGTGACCTCATTGCGTTTCCTGTCATTGCTTCACAATAAAAGCCCCTCTGTGTTTGTACAATCGAAGTCTTTTAATGTGAAGCAGCAGCAGGAACATCACTAACAATCAGGCAGTGTATGGAGAGATAATTTCAAATATATTAAAGGATTTCATCAATAAATAATCTGTCCACCTCATTCGCCCCCTTTAGGGCATCTGTAAAGAAAGGGTTGTATTTATCAGTTAGTGAAGTGATGTGAACACAAAATTAAAGAGTATTGATGAATGCATTTCATGAAAATGGAGGATTTTTATATGAAGCTTAAAAAGGAAGCTCACATCAGCATTCATGAAGCACGATTATCTGACACAGTTTAAAGGAAAAGAGGGAAAAAGTTCAGATCTGCACAGTAAATATCACTCTGATATTAACACTGATAAACCTCACACACACACACACACATAATGAAATGAACTTAAGCTGTGTAACCTATTTTTGTCAGCCACTATAAAAACCATGCAGTAATGTGATAAATTCAGATGTGAAGAAGAAAGTTGGAGTCGGATGAGGCCACAGAAGAAACTCTGTCTCTTTTAACGTGTGAAATATCAAAGTCTCTTTTCCACTTTTTTTTAGAAGCCAAACATTTCCAGTAAGCCGAGGCCCTGCAGCTGCCGGCGTTAAACTCTTTACTTCTTTTGCATTTTGCCGCATAATGTTTTCCTCCCGTCTCCTGAAACCACGAGAACAATCTCAGTAATTGTGCATCACGACGACGCGTGCTACGATTTCACTAAGCCACAATCCACCCTGCTGTTTTTGTGATTGTCTGAATTTATTTGCATCTATTCCTCTCATTATCATCACGTATATTTAGGCACCTTAATCATCTCTGAAGCTTCTTTGATTTTCTTTTTAATTATGGAAACTATCATGTGCTCTGTCTGATTCAAAGCTAATCGTAAACCTGTAGAAACAAAGTGCTCGTGTTCAGGTGTGTTAACGACGGGATGTGATCGTTAAAATGTCTTTTCTCTTCCATCGTGTTGCATCATCATCGCTGTTAGAGACTGTTAGATTTAAAACCAGGATCAGATGGATGTTTTAGTCAGGCTTTTTTAATATGCGAACTACAGGACCAACCAATAAAGGATCAGACGTTTGACGAGCCACCATCTGCTCTCTGGACACGTTTTTACGTCATCTGTGATCAAATGCACGATTGAGAAGCTCAGGCAGGTCCAGTCGACTTTCTTCTAACTCTTAGAAATGACCTGGATGACTGAAAACAAACAGAAACCATCAAATAACATCGTCAACAGGAACAAAAAATAAAAGTGAAGTGAAGTCAGACAAATGTCAGAGGAGCCTCCTGTTAATGATGTTAGCTGGAGATGTTGTGCCTCTCTAATAGTAAAAGTAAAATTTTTACTTCACTACAGTCCTGTAGTTATTGTGTGTGTGTGTGTTGTATGTTTATATCATCACAAGTGTTTGCAGGCTTACAAAACTTGAGTGAGTCAGCCAGACTTCCGAATGAAACGCCTGACTGCCTCTAAAAATGAGCATGAACACCGTTAAAGTTTAATCCAAACAAACAGCAACACATCCAGAGTGGTAAAGTAACTGAGTACTGTACTCAAATACAAGCTCAAAGTACTTCTGTGTTTTATGTTCTGCTGCTTTACACTTCAACACATCTCAGAAAAGGATGTCATACTTTTTATTTCACTACAGCTTTAGTTTGGAGGAACTTTTCTTTTCATGAAATGCACATTAAAAAACAGCACATTATTAAAGAGGAACTGTTCAAATGATTTAATATTTATTGAAAGAAAAGTCCAAAAAGAGGAAACAGTGTGTGAGAACCTGAACGTCTGAACCACATTTATCACTTCATCACATTTTATCCATTTAAAATGCTGCAGTTCATTCAGGACAAAGACTTAAATGATGTTTCAGTGACAAAGAAGATGTAAATATTGTATTATCTGTCCATGTCTTTCAGGTCAGGAGCGAATCGGCATCGACTCAAAGTACGAGCAGGAGGGGAAGGTGCAGTTTGTGATCGACGCGGTGTACGCCATGGCCCACGCCCTGCCCTGCACAACATGCAGAGGGATCTCTGTCCGGAGAACTCGGGCATCTGCCCCGAGATGGACCTGGCCGGAGGGAAGAAACTGCTCAAGTACATCCGCAGCGTCAGCTTCAACGGTGAGTGGACGGACGTCCTTCTGCAGGCTGCAAAGTGCCGTTTCAGTATCTGCAGCTTCAGAGGAATAAAAACCACCCGAAACATCTGGCTAACATCATAAAAACACTGTTTTTAAAAAGTGCATTAAATTGTGGAGATTGTGTCATAAAACCACCTCCTCACGCTTTTTATTCTCCATCTTAATGTATGTGGAGGTGTTTTACAGACGTTTTAAATCTTTTTTATGTAATTAAATCAAAACACCAAAACAGCTGCATGCAGAGTAAAACACATCGAACAGGTGATGAAGACTCATGATGGAAGAAGTTAAAACGCTTTAAAGTCCTTTATGTCAGTCCAACTTTGATTTCCATTTCCTGACTTCCTACTTCCTACATTTCATCTTTTCACTTTACTTTATTTATTTTACAGCTGAAGCATCACTGTTAGCAGCTGCAACACTGAAGGGACATATACATGATCAGCTAATGATTATTATCTGTGTGAAGTTTGAAGTTAAAGTCAGACTGAAATCTGAAAATCTCCTCTGGAGGTTTGAGACTCGTCCATCCAGATGCTGAGAGTTTGTAAAATATGTCAGTAAGAGTGGAAACAACCTGCAGGTCTGGACAGTGAAAACTGACGTAAAACTTAAATAATAAACGCACAGCAGAGTGAGTTCAGAGCCGTGAAGACAGCTTTAATTTGACTTTTGTTCTCACACATGAACTAAACTGTTAAACAGCAGAAATTCTCCTCCTTCTTCTTCTTCGCTGGTTAAAACGTCTTCAGGTGGATCTCGACGAGGACGAGCGAGCCTGATTCACATTTTCCCAGAAAACAAAGCGAGCAGAGCAGCAGATGTGTGACTGAGTGTAAATGAACTCTGGGGATCAATAAAGGTTTATTTGATGTTAAATCTTATCTGGACAGACTCAAATGAACATAAAGCAGCTAAATCAGGATCTGAAGCTGCTGCTGTTGTTTTGTCAAAGGAAAAAAAAAAGTAAAACCTGATTTAGGTCACAGTTCTGCTCGAAGCTGTCGGCCTGTATGAAAATAATTTCATTAAAAACATGAGGGATTTAGTGAGGAGCTTTATTCATCCTGAAACAGAGAAGAAAACAGGGTAAATATATTTCTATAAAAGAGACATAATAAGAGTTTAAATGTCATCCAGTTTGCTGTGAGGACGTTTTGCTTGTTTCTGCCACTGTAATAAAGAGAGATGATGTACGGCCTCGCTCTTAAAGGGGCAATAATGAAGACTTTTATTGCCCCACAGCACAAAACAAAGTCGCTCATTAACTCAGACGTCGTCTGTGTCCGACTTTAAGGTTTCACTTCTCCGTCCAGCTTCCTGTTTGAGAGCTGCCTGAAGACTTTTTTAAATGTCCAATAACGGAGGACAGAGCTCCTTTATGAGCGAACAGTTGGCCAAAATGCAAATGATTGTTATAACGCTCTTTTTCAGGGTATTATTGTCTTTAGTCCGACCGCCTGCAGCTGAAGGAGACCAAAGAGTGTGTGAGTGTGTGTTCAGTCTAAAGATCAGGTTTAATTTACTTCTGAATTTACATTTTATATTTTATTCTTATTTTTATCGACGTAATTAGAGATATTATTGATTAATAGTAACAGTAAATAATCTAATGAAATTTTTTCATATAGAAAATATCTAAATCAACATTCAATAACATAAAACAGTAAAAACAATATAATAAAAATACAGAAGCATTAAACCTTTCTGATCATAATTTAGAATAACAGTGTGTCCACAGAAACAGGTGATTAAAGTTCATTTAGATATTTAATTTGAGTTATTTAGCACCTTTTGGAAACGTGACTCTGTCTTCAGTGAGCTGTTTGCAGTCTTATTAATCGTATTATTTGCATAGTTTATAATATTAATGCACGACACACACAGCCGCAGAAATCTTCCCCTCCAGAGAGATTCGTTTATCAGGTAATTAGCAAAGTCTTCAATGTGCTAATTTAAAATGGAAGTGGAAAAAAAGAAAAGGAGCCACAGCATTTCTGCAGAGCTGCTGAACGTTTCCTGTTTTCTAAAGAAATTTCTGAGATAACGACGTGTTTATGTCAGATCACAATCAATTAAGGCATCGATTTCTATAAATAAAGAGAGAAAGTTTCTACCAGAAGTTTTCTGCTGAAACAAACATGAGCCAAATATCGACTGAGAAACAAAATACGTTTAATCTGGAGGGCTGCTGTGCGTCGCCTGTGGTAGCTATTAACCCGATTATTGATCTGAAGCAGCCGTCTGGTCATGGTGGGAACGAACGATCGACACCTCATCTGCCTCTCGCTCTTCAAAACGTCGGCTCTCAAAGATAATTGAGAAGCTTTTTCTTTGACATCCCAGCTGTCAATCTAACTTTGTGTGTTTGACTGAGAGCGTTTTATTGGTTTGACCCAAAGAAAGAAGATCAGATGGAGAAAGAGATGTTAACCCACACCTCCAGTCTCAGGCTCTCGATAAATATACAAAAACATTTTCAGGATTTTATTTCCAGAAGAAACAGACCCAGAAAGTTTCTAATCGACCTTTAGGGGGCGCTACAAATACAAAAAATGGGCCTGACATCAGACAAATCAGAAATTTGTTTGTCTTTAAAGACCCACAGCATTTATTTCATTACAGTGTTGAACACGTGGGAAACTGTTCTGAAATCGCTCCATAGGGGGCGCCACCAAACAGTTTGTGCAAAGTTAGTGGATGCTTTTAACTGACGGGGTCAAACTGTGCCATAAAATAATAAGTTTGTCCAATCAGGACAAACCCTGGCAGGTATTATTGTTGCTGTTGTTGTTGTTGTTGTTGTTATTATTATTATTATTATTATTAGTATTATTATTATTGTTGTTGTTGTTGTTGTTGTTGTTGTTGTTAGCAGGTATTTATATAAACAAATTTCTTTCTGTGTGCGTTCGTCCATAAACAAACAGATTTTTTAAAACTCCTTCGAGTGTGAAGATTTTAACAGACGTACACGTAGAAAACGGTGTAAAATTCTTCAGTTTAATTCGTTGATGCTCATTGTTGCTTTGTGTGATGAGCGTCTGTCTGGATTAACGTGATGGAGGTCTGTAGGTTTGTTTCTGTTTGGTTATCACTGTGATTAATCACGAGATGTCAGATAATTATAAATAAATGAATAATTAGCTCTTCTTAAATTCTTACCACCAAAGAAAAATGAGCTCATTTTATCGCCCCCTACTGACATGATGTTTGTTTTAGTGTTTGGACTCGTTTTTTCATTCTTTTGTTGATGGAGACGTTTGGTTAAACAAAGAAATATCCACATTAAAATATACCCGTATACATGTAGAATTATATTTAAAATCATCAAGATAAACAAAACAAGTCTTTTCTAGGCTTCAGTATGATATTTTATTTTACATAAAGTTTTCTCTCTCCCGTCTCATGAAATATTTGCATCTGAACTCAGACATGAAATAAGAAGTTATTAGAGGAACATTTTTTCCACTAAATGGCTTAAAAGCTTTAAGAAAGAAGCATTTTCTGCTTTTCTTTCTTGACTTCACACCGTCCCATCACAGCTCGCTGCCCCTTCACCTGCATGAACGCTGTCACACACACGATCATTTCCTTCCTCTGCAGACAGACAGACAGGCAGACAGACAGACAGACAGGCACAGACAGAGGCAGGCAGGCAGACAGACATGCAGACAGGCAGACAGACAGGAGACAGACAGGCAGACAGACACTCAGACAGGACAGAGCAGGCAGGCAGGCAGGCAGACAGACAGACAGACAGGCAGACAGGCAGACAGGCAGACAGGCAGACAGGCAGACAGACAGGCAGACAGACAGGCAGACAGGCAGACAGACAGACAGGCAGACAGACAGACAGACAGGTGACGCAGGCAGACAGGCAGGCACAGGCAGACAGACAGACAGCAGGCAGACAGGCAGGCAGACAGACAGACAGACAGACAGGCAGGCAGAGGCGAGACAGACAGGCAGACGGAGGCAGGCAGACAGACAGAGCAGACAGACAGACAGACAGGCAGACAGGCGAGGCAGGCAGACAGCAGACAGACAGACAGGCAGACAGACACTCAGGCAGGCAGGCAGGCAGGCAGGCAGACAGACAGACAGGCACAGGCAGACAGGCAGACAGGCAGACAGGCAGACAGACAGACAGACAGCAGGGCAGAGCAGGCAGACAACAGACAGGCAGGCAGGCAGGCACAGGCAGGACAGACAGACAGACAGGCAGGCAGGCAGGCAGGCAGGGCAGGCAGCAGACAGACAGACAGACAGGCAGACAGGGCAGACAGACAGACAGACAGACAGAGACAGCAGACAGCAGACAGCAGACAGAGCAGGCAGGCAGGCAGGCATGCCTCCACTTTACTTTAACTGGTTATTTACTCGATGAAGCGCTCAGACCTTCGTCCTCGTCGTCGCTCCAGCTGAAATTTGCTGAATTTGGACGGAGCAGCAGAGCTGAGCTGTTTTTACCGGAGATCACAGATAAGAGGTGCTCTTCTCTGAATAATCGCTCTCGGTCTGTGATGAGTGAGATCAGATCTGAGGATTTGAATATGAGCGTGTTTAACATCGGAGGACGGAATGAGGCGTCTTTACTTCCTGCCTGCTGCTTCAGGAAACGTTAAGGTGACATCAGTTTAAATTAATCCCCTAACGACCAGTCAGAGAGCAAAACTACAAAATTCAGCCACGTCTCCGACCTCTGTCTGTGAAATGTTGTCAGTTAACTCGTCTCCATCATGTTGTGGGTTACAGGTCAGAAAACACCTGTGTGAGTTATCCAGGTATCAGTGTGCTTTATGATCCTGTGCTGTGCTGTACAAAACCTAAAGGTTAATTAGGTTTATCTACAGCTTAAGCCTCCAGATCTATGTTTAATTAAAACCTACCTGGCTGCTGCATTTCTACAACAGAAAAAGTCCTCTGTCATCATAATAAGAAATGTCTCAGGTCACAAAATCTGTTTGTTCAATCATTACCTGAGAATCCATGAACCTTCATCTTAATCATTTTTTTATTTTAAAACAAAAATCTGGACTTTTACCTATTTCCTATTCTGAAATTTAGGCTTTGTCTATGAATAAGCGCAGAAGAACTCATTGATCAGTTTAGTGTTAAAAAGACTTTTACCCATTTATTCAAGGTTGAAAAGGTCACAGATCCTTTCAACAGACAACAGTCTAATCCACTGATGATCGTAGTTAATTAAAACATAATTAATTAAACATGTTGATTAAACATAACGTATATCGACGGGAGCAGCTGCCTAAACCGACCAATCACAGCCCTGTATGTCGACATCATCCAGGTTCAGCCTCCATCACCTGAACGTCTCATTACCCCCCGACACAAAACTGTGTTGGACTGAAGGAATCGCTGCCACGGACTCACTCGACAAACACATTTAGATCCAACCAGAGAGAGGACAGGTCGACAGTACAGGTTATTCACATCGTCACACACCAACAACAGGAAACATGAATGTTAGCACATGTCCTCAGACGTTTGTCCTTCCTCACCTGAGAGAGTGTACCTGTGTCGGGGGCGGGGCAGCGAGCGTCCTCTGTGATGGGTCTGAAATGTTGTGATGAAAAACACACGACTCAGAAAAAACAGATTAAGATACACGTCTGTACATGTCTGCTACAGAAGATAAGAACGTGATTTTTCATGCTGTTATCTCGAGATAACGAGATAATGAAGCTGTTAGAAATCAGAGTGTGTTTCCTCTTGTTCTTGTGATGTTTGTGTGTTTATCTTCCAGTTAGTTTCCATCAGCAGGTGTCTGTAGGCTCTGTGGAGATGCTGTGGGGGTCATTATGTACAGTGGATGAGCTTAATAATGTCTGTCTGTCAAATGAATGTATTAAAAAAATAATAAAGCTGCACAAACACAAATGTTATATTCAGAAGAGGGCTGAGACTTCAGAGTTAAAGAGAAGAAAATATTAATAAAGAAGCTGCAATGACCAGCAGAGTTTCCTGCCAAAACATTTCTTTTTGACCTGAGGATATCTCGCTATTCTCTCCTTTTATTTCATACTGAAGCGCAGCACTATCTGCAGCCTCTCTCACTTCACCACATTTCTATTTTCTCTATCAGCCTCCCTCCATTTCACTCCAAATTAAATACAGACTTGAAAGAGACTCCTGGCCCACACCAGAGACGAGCCACAGTAAATAAACCCGGTTTCTTTCAAAGGAGGGGGGCGTCAGCAAGTAAAGACAGCAGAGGAATAATAAAGAGAGCTCGGGCAAAGTTTCAGAGACAGAGGAAGTTTTTATTTCTCTGAGTGTTATTCAGTGTATTATTCATTCACACACACTTGTTCATTGTTTGTACCCCCCCATTCATTTCCACAGATGACTGACAGGTCTCTCTCTGATGAACCTCTCCTGTTGAATCATCTCAACAAAACACGAACAGCTGTGAGAAAATATCTGCCTCTCTGATAAAAGGTCTGATAAAACTACATAAAGTCATTGGATGTAAAAACTGAGGGAGACAAATCAACTACGACTCCCAGGGTGCATCTGGGCAGGAAACATCCAGAGTTTAAAGGTTTAAAACAGCTAAAGATCACGGTGCTGAGGAAACAGATTTAATCTGTTCTGAAGTTTTTGGATCATTTCAACAACAATGGCAACATCTTTGGTTCTCTTGTGATAATCAGGTTAAAAAAAACTGATCAATGAAACACGTCTGTTTCATTGATCAGTTTTATTCCGTCTGACGTCAGAAATTCAGTGTTTCTGTAGGGAGAGGAGAAAAAGTCTGTGTGGATCAAACCATCCATGAAAAAGTGAAGAAAACAGATTGGAGGCTGTGACCTTCTTCCATCATCCTCGTGGTTTTCCATCATCTGAACTTTGACCTCTTTGAATGACGTCACCTCTCCGTGTTTCTTCTTCTTTGGTGCTTTAATGAATCAGCTGTTTGTCTCCATCTAACAGTGAACTCACTTTCACCAACAGGATCAAACTGACAGTGTTCGTTCACCGTGTTTACTCCGACATGTTTCCACCTTTGTGACCTTTTTAAATGGGGCTCAATCGATCAATGTCCTGATCGACCTGATGGACTCATTGATTGATTGTTTAAGTGGCTCTTTGTTCTCCGCAGGAAGTGCCGGTACATCAGTGACATTCAACCGTAACGGCGACGCCCCCGGACGCTACGACGTGTTTCAGTACCAGTGGAGCAACGTCACGGGGCCGGGCTACCGCGTGATCGGACAGTGGACGGAAACCCTGCAGCTCAACGTGAGTTTACCCGACTTTAAAGAGACACTGTGGTTTATAAAAGGCCGAGCAAATACATGTTGATGCTTCATGTTAAAGTATAAGACTTCACAAACCACCCAGCTGTATATAAAGTCATCAGAACGAGCTCCACCTGCACCAACACATTAATTATCCTCCAATAACATCATTAATGTTATTATCCAATATAAGTACTTTTCATTTTGCTACTTTAAGTATATTTTAATGCTTTTATGAGTAACTGAGTATTTCTACACTGCAGTATTGGTACTTTTATCATGATCAGAGGACTTCCATCAGTCCAGCTGCCTTTTCAGGTCACTGTCGGTTATCTTTGGTTTATTTTTTATGTTTCTGAATAATCTTGCGTGATGGCAGCTCCTCTGTATTACTGTGGGTCAGTGAGTAATAATATAAATACAGTTTGTTTATGGTGTTATAAACTTTGACTATAAAGGACTATACAGAAAATAATCAATTCCTGATCTAAGCTGTTTTTATTCAGTCAGATCAGTCGAGTGATAAAAAGCTCACAGATGATGTGTGAGAAATCACAGTAAATAAATGAAATCTGTATTATTATTTACACTGTGTTCAAATCAGAGAACCACCTCAGTCACTGAACACTCAACTTTTCCTTTTTTTAAAACCTGACTCATTACATTACATTACTCTCATTTATTTATCATCATACATTACAGCTGAATTTGTTGATATTTTGTTTGTCAAAGCCTGATTTACTAATTCAGGTGAATGTTTTTGAATGTTTTTTGATCTGTGGAAAAGACTCATTAGTCCAAATGTTTTTAGGGAAAGTGGAAATCATGCAAAAATATCCAACCCTAAAATATAATTTCTACTCTTCATGTCTGCTGAATGAGTTAAATGTGCTGTGTCACATGATCCAGGATAAAAAATAAAGAGGTGATGAAGAGAGAAATCTTTGTGATGTTAACTCACAGAAAAGAAACACGATGTCAGGTCGATGTTTCCGGTAAAAAGGTGAGTCCTGCTGGAAGGTGAGGACAGACTGATCTGATGAACATCCTCATTAATATGCATGCAGGTTTCTGTATCAACACAGAGTCTAATGAGCTTCGTCTTTACAGTCATTACTCGACTTAATGACATCAGATCTGCGTCCTGATCTCTGCAGCTTTAAAGGGGAGCAGAGCAAACATCCCTCTCCTGAGCCGCAACCACATTTAAACTTAAATTTGCATCCAACTGTATTAATAAATTATTAAATTAATAAATCCCTCTGAAAGGCTCCGTGTGTTTTTATCGGAGCCTGGCTGGGACACGGCGGGAGGATTATCGAGCCAATTTACAGCAGATCTGCCCGTCCTCCAATCTGAGGGGGGATTGCTAATTGGAGGCTTGTTCAGGACAGATAGTCGGAGGAGATTATCTGATAGTGTGAGAGCTTTACAAACTTATTAGGCTGTTTGATCCGAAACAACAGAGCCAAACGGACCACACTACAGGAACGAGTTCAACAGGAGGAACCAACGTGAGGAGATACGAGCTGATTTTACATTTCTTTACTCTCATTTATTTATCATCATTCATCCATCGATTCTCAGGACGTGGACGTATTTTAAGAGAAGACCTGTAAATGTTTGTTCAGTTCATGGACAGAGAAGCAGAATATCCTTTCTGATTAGAGAATAAACTTAAACATTTAATTAGTCTGAATTAGGAAGAATTTATCATTTTCTCATCTAACGGCTGTTATTTTAAGCTTCCTCATTCTTACAGCTGTTTGATTATTCTCCTCAGAAGTCGGGTTAGAGTTAAGCCGTCCTGACATATTTTTCCAGTTTTCAGAGATACTGAAGTGAGGTTGAATAATTAACCACAGTTGTCCTTCAGTAACGACAATGACTCCCTGAAAGTTGGACTCCGTCACAAACCGTGCAAACTGAGCTGAATCAGTGGAGATCTTCAGTCTGCTGCAGGCTACACAACACTCAGCTTCACAGGGAGAGGTGCATTATGGGTCATGTAGGCAGCAGGTACAGGAGGTGTTGTGGATGTGTTTCTGTCCAGGTGTTACTGAGCACATTTTATTTTGCAGTTTTGCTTCTGTTACTGCAGCACAGGATTATAAAACACCCTCGCAGTGTAACCTCAGCAGTAACGTGTTTATGTGCTTCATGTTTGACATATTTGTAGGCTGTTTGTGCCCAATTATCTTCCATTAAAGTTGTAACTGCGCCGTGTTTTGGATGCATTCAGACAGCGTTTCTCTCTACAGGCAGGCTCTTTCTTTCCTGCACTGGCTTACAGGGATGTTTGGCTGTAGTCCTGCTGCAGACAGACAGCAGTACATATCTGCATGTACAGTAACCCACCCCCCCGCCTGCCTGGAGGCGTGTGTGCACCGTATCTCTGCACCTCCGCGTGAAACTGTCAAAACCTCTTCCCTCATTAAACTGTTGATTTCCTCATTTCTCTACTCGCTGCTGTTTTGTTTTTCTTTCTTTCTTCTGCGTTCCTGATTCAGATTAGCTGCTGTGAAAAATGTCACACGTGTTTTTAAAATTTCTCCTCTCAGGCCAGTTTTCAAACAGCGCAGCTGCGATTTGATCCGCAGCGTTGCTCTGCTTCTGCATTCAAGGCCATGTCTCTGCTTCTTCACAACACTAAATTATTCACCTCGATAGCCCCCGGTAAGCCAGATGTGGAAGAGCTGTTGCTATTAGGCCTCCCATTATTGCTTCTTTCCCTCCATCCTCATAACTCCTTTGTGTGTATTTTGCAGGGTGTGTTGCTCTCCACATCACAAAGGGGAGCTATTACTGAAACTATATGTTCAAGCGTGACAGTCAAACCTAATATGTTTCAGCCGAGGTACATGCACCAGGATTTTCTCAGGCAATTTGAGATCAAGGCACAGAAGAGTAATCAGCATATTTAGAAGATTAATAACCTCAGTTTGAACTTCCTGCTGCTCACGGAGTCGGAGAAGAGGAAAATCCCGGAGCCTGTGCGGGTGTGTGGGAGGATCTGACGCTTTATATATGGATCAATTATATTAATGTGGCACACTGACATACATGATGTGCTCTGTATGTGCCATTATAACACGTGTCTGCTAATGTATGTGTGGAAATGAAGGACAGGAAAAGATACTCACATGCTTTATAAGTCTGAAGAGAGATTTTTACTGACAGCAAATGTAGAAAGAAAATGGAGAAAGGAGGAAGAAATAAAACGTTGTTCAGACGATTGTCTGAACAACGTTTTATTTCTTCCTCCTTTCTCCATTTTCTTCTTCTTGTCTTGAGTTTCCTGCTGTCAGAGGGCTTAATGGGTCAATCAGACGACATTTCGCTCTGATGGGTCTCCGTCAGGGTTTAATCTGCAGAAGGACGTAATCCAGCCCGGACCGCCGCTCCTCGTCTCTGCAGACCCTCAAGACAAATCACGTTTCATAGTCTACACACAGCTCTGTTTGCTGTCGTTGTTTGAGTGTGTGAAACCTGGAAACGTGATAATCCACACATCTGAGGAGGATTATTTTATATTTATTTACCTACTTTACTTTCTGTGGTCTGTGTCGTTGGTGGTGTTTTTTACCTGCAGACCGTCCTCAGCTCTGACTTTGAGCTGCAGTCGTCTCTCAGGCTGCTTTTATTAGATCCACTAATCATAGGACAGCAGTGTCACCTGTATGTGGCCTGAGAGGCGAATATCAGGAAAAGAAAGCACTGAAGCTGCTCGTTGTTGGTGACAAAAAGCCACTGCGATGAGCACACAAACATTTTTATCAGCACATAAATCAACCTGAACCTTTACAAGTGAAGAAGACTCTAGTGTAAATGATGCTCTTTATGTCCAACAGTAATATTACTGTCATAAACAATCACGGAGTAGATATATAATGCTAATAATAATAATAATGTCTATCGGTGCCTTGACAGCCCATCAAATGTCCAGTAACACAAATATTCTGTGGAAAATCAAAGAACTGGCGATGAAACCAGGAACATGTTGGATTACCTCGTCAAAGCGAATATAATCTGTCTGACTGTGGAATTCATATGGGTGGATTAAACTGTTCATATCCATGATACCGGATTACCAGCTTCATTTAGAAAATGACAGTTTCTGATGGTGACGCTGCAAATCGTTATGACACAACAAAATCCCTGAAAAACCTGGATAGTCGAGACAATATAACGTACGAGAGAGAGACACTTTATTAATCATGATGCATTTATGGTGATACACAATCCTCATTAATGCTCCAACTCTCTCCTAAAGTCTTTAAACCTTCTCAGATATCATTAAAGCGACAGACGCCACAGGACACAGACAATATTTCCTCCTCAGTCATTTCCTCCTCTCTCCTCCTCTCTCCTGACATCTGCTGCTAATCCTCTCCAGGCTGGAGACCCTGTTTCATCCCATTCCCAGCCTCAATTGAGATTAATTCAATTTATCACTTGTAATTTCTTTTTCCCTTCAGTAAACGCCTCGCACATTAGCCTGGCAGTTGGTCTCTTCAGAGGGCCAAATTGATTTTGCATGCTACGTGATACTTCGTGCATTCAGGGTTTATAACATGTTGTCAGTTACAGCAGACTCCTGAAGTGTCACCTTCGTCCTGAATGTGTTTGGACACATGAACTTTAAAATACAGGATGTAATGAAGCTCTGATGTGGGGATTTTTATGAAAACACTGTACGAACCTGCAGAGAATCATCAGCTCAATCTGCAGCTCCTCAAGAAGTTTTTAGTGTCAGCTCATCTCTCCGACCTCAAATTTACTCTTCTGTTTCATTCTTACAGCATCGTTTTCAGAATAAAAGCTGTAAAAAGTCACATTACTCGACCTGCTAAGCTTCAAATAACAGAGACAGACTCGGTCAGAGAGCAGCTGGTGAACATTTAGCAGCTAAAGAGAGCAGAGATCTTTCCCTCAGGAGGTGGAGGAGAGACCAAACACAGAGCTAAAAGAGAGACTCACATTCATCAGGAGACACAAACACATGAACACATGAAGCATCACATTGCTGCTGGAGGTGGAAATAAAGGAAGGAGGAAACATGTTTGGATCTTCAGCCTGTCCGTCCTCTCGTTCTGTAGCTGGAGGAGACGGAAACTGACGCTGCGACGCATCAGAGAAGAAGGTCACTGACAGCAAAACCCCACAAATCAGACGACCAGAAAGTGGGAAGAAGCTGAGAAACAGACAGAAAAGGAAGAGAAATTTGATGATTTCACCTCCCAAGTCCATGCTCGTCTGTGCATTCGTGGTGTCAAAGATGGAAAATCAAAGTGAGGAAACAGTCGCAGAAATGATACGAAAAAGAGGAGAAACAGAGGAACGTCACCTCTCTGTGACCCCAAAAGCTCAAATGCTTCTGGCTTTAATTTTGGCAAAAAGATTCAGACGGCCTATCAGATGAGGTTTAGCATGCAGGGGCAGGAAACAAACACATATTATGGGATGGCGTCTTCAGTGAGTCACTTTCCTGCTTTATCAGGAAACAAATAAAAGTTTATTAAAGTCAAACTGAAGTTAAGCTTCATTCACACGTCAGGAAAACCTCCTGTTTGTCCAATAGACTGTTCGTATCTTTAAATGGATAAATCTGCTCATTTTGCAGCCTGAATTATTTTAAACAATTCGTTAAAATCAAATCAGATACAAACAGAGAATAGCTCATTTTAATTTAATGTGTTTGTGTTAATGTTAGACTTTATTTAGATTTCACTGAATGAGGTTTGCTGCAGGTTTTTTGACTCTCTTCACCAAATGATAGAAATTCACACATCTCTGTGCTGCTAAATATAACCGCACAGCATCACTATTAATTAGTTTTTATTTAATACATGATTTTGATTTTTTAATTCAAATGAAACTTAAGATTCTTACTAGTTTCATGAAGAGCTGAAATCATTTTCCAAGCTGCTTTTACGTCATAATTTTTAAATCTTTTCATGCAGATTGTGTTCATGTTGAACAGAGAGGAATCCTTTATGAAGCTGCACTCGACTCCTTTCTATAGTAACTGAGAGGAAAAGACGACTCCTGCACTCACACGTGTCTCCATAATGTTGCTGTGAACGGCCGGCGATGGAAACACATGCTGCACGCTCTTCAAAAATACATGAACCAGCTCAGTGATCTGACAGGATGATTATAGCATCTATCAAAGAGGAGGCGGTGGAGCTCAGCGGGGAAACAATACACAAGCACACACACTTAAACATGCACATATACAAACACACACAGCGCTTGGCCTGCAGATACACAAACATGCAGAAAAAGACGGCATCAAACACGTTCTGATGGAGAAAGAGGCAGGATATTACTGCACAGTTCTTCTTCTCACACATCACAAAACACTTTCCATTATTCCTGAAATTACACAAAACCTCATTTCCTCGAAATTGCAATTTTCTTAAAAAGGTTTTTTTTAACGAGACAATATCTCAGAAAACAACCATCAGCTTCTGTTTTCAGAGATCAGAAATATCAGAAACTAGTTTCCAAAAAGGGAAAAAGTCTCCAGAGAAATGTGCTCGACAATTAAAGGTGATTCTGACCCGGCAGCAGCAGCAGATACCGTCTCTTTCTTCTCCGGCAGTGTTATCTGTAATGACTCCCAAATCTCTCGGCTCGACTCAGAAATCTGCTGCCGCTTGTCTTTCATGTCTGAAAGCCAGAGAGAGATGGAGGGAGAGATTGTGATGGGTGCTAAGCCTCATTAGGAGTAATGAAATTTGACCTTGATCTCTGCCAGAGCGATCCCTCACAGCCGCTCACGCTGCATTACGAGTCACACGGTGAGCAGACGGACCTGATCTGGGAGCAGCCGGGAGGGTTAACGAAGCCGACCTGAGAGCGGGACGTCGAATCGGACCGCTCATCAGCTGAGGACGCCTCGAAGGAAACGAACAAATGATGCTTCCTGTTCATTACATCAATCAGAATCAGGTTCATTTAAACAGTTAGGGTCAGTGCAGAACGATGAACGTGGAGAAACACAAGTACGGCAAGTCGGAAGCTTAAATTAAAGATACAATAGAGAATAATGTAAAAAAATACTAGAGCTGCCTGTCTCACTGCTCATCTGTCTGTCCCTCATCATCATCTCAGAGGGTTCATGTAGATGATTGAAAACATTGCTGCAGCATCGTTCAGCAAGCCAATAAGAAAAGACGATATTTCCCTCCACGTATCGCAGACGTCTGGAAGTCTGACCTCAAACGTTGCTGTCGTGGTCGCTGGTTGGTCCTTCCTGTCCATCAGGAGTGTCTCCGGCCTCGCGCTCTGTCTTCCTGCTTTATAACGTCGTGTCCTCTTGCTGGAGTTCGTCTCGCTGCGTTGTGGGAACGATGCAGCTGAATATAATTATTCAAATGTTCTGGCTTTTTTTTTTTTCTCCCCAATTGCAGCTTTTCTTTGAAGAAGGGTTGGAAGTGTGTTTTATTCAGATTTATTCAAGAGAGAACAAAGGCAAGTCGATTTCTCACCTGTGGTGGGAAAACACCGCAGTCCCTCCACTTAATGTACACAGAGTTTTCATTATTTCCTGAGTCGCAGCAGGTCGCCGCAGCTTTTAACACAACGCTGAAACAGGAGAAAGTCTGAGCGTCACGTGTGGTCCTGTTGAAGGACTGAAGGACTAAAGTTGTACTAAATTTCTTCAGACATCTAACAGTCCACACACTCACACTCACACACACACACACACACTTTAATAAATGCTTTCACAGTTAATCAAAATGTGACGTCTGCTCGAAGGGAAATTGGTTGCGTGCTGTGTATTTGTCATATGAATGCAGTTGTACTGTGCTCAGATGTATTGTTGAACGTATGAGATGATGCAGTCGTCATGGCGATACCCATCTGATTAGTGTGTTTTTCTTCCTGTTTCTCATTTGGTTTCTTGTCACTCAGGCCTGCTGCTAATCTGCTAACTGTGTACATTTCAGTGCACACGGCCTCGCAGGCATCCGGGGAGTTATTTCCTTTTCCATTCAATTAATCAATTTAATCATGATCCACAGTCACCACTGATGACTGAGGCACACATTAATGGGATGGAGGCTCGACTGTGTGTGTGTGTGTGTGTGGCTGCATGGTGGAGAGATCTCAGCTGAGAGATGCTCGAGGTTTGACGACTTTTATCACGAGCAGACACAGTTAGTCACGAGTGAGATGAGCTGTTACGCTCAGCGGATGACTGTACTGAAGCTGCTTTTAACATCCACACAGAAAATCTTCTTCTGCTTCTGTTCTGAGGCCACGAGTGATTTAAAACAGCTGAAATGAGTTTCAGCCTAACAGATGTAAAGAAAAGTTAAATATCAGGAGGTGACGAAAAGACAAAGAAAGAAAGAAATAGTTCACACAGAGAGCAGCCATGAGCACACACTGACTAGGAGAATGAGGAAAAATAGTTTTGATTTTGAACTACAAGTTATGATTTAACAACAATATATAATCAATATAATATATACTGATATATATACAAACAAATCAGTACGATCTGCAGTTTGGAAACGTAATGAAGCGACAGCGGCAGGATGGAAACAGAGCAGGAAGGCAGAAGGAGAGGCGGTGGGGGTGTGGAGCGATTAAGACTCAAGGCCAAAAAGCAGACATGGCTCCTGCTCCGTATCCATGGAAACGGCGCGTAGATGCGATCGCTGTTTCCTCAGAGGTTTTCCTGATGAGCTCGGGGACCGGGGCCCCCTAAAGGCTGGATAATGAACTGCGGTGTCTGGCGGCTACAGTTAAACTGCTGTGGGAAGGACGGAGGAGGACGGAGCTAATGAGCACATGGATTAACTGCACCGAGCAAACAGTCAGTGGACAGAAAACACCCGCCCACATGTGCCAAACATAACCCCCGTTTAATCCCGAGGAGCCTTACGGGAAGATTTCAGTTATTGTTGATTCATTATTGAATTTTACAGGCGTCCACAGGAAAATATGTGACTTTGTCAAAACAAATGCAAAGAAAGAGATGACGTCCCTCCTCCAGTGTCTGCAGAGGCGGCACAGATTCTCCTTTTGTTCTTCCTCACAGGTGGTTTGTTCGGCGTATTTATTTAGCATTTTAAAAGCTCACCTGACCTGCAGCCTACAATGACATCAAGGTGGGCCTCCGGTTTATCGACAGCAGAGTCTGACAGCAGAGCCGAGGCAGGCGGAGGAGCAAAGGTCTGCCCGGGACTGATAAGAGAAAGAGAGGGACGAGGTCGAGCGAGGCAGACAGACACACAGAGAGAGAGAGAGAGAGATGAGGAGGAACAGTCTTCTTCTTCTTCTCTCTTCAGAGAAATAAATCTGCTCCTCTTCTTGGTTTTTAGTTTGTTTAATGCTTCACTGCTCTCTCTCCTTCAGTCAGCTTTAATGCTCAGACATCTGCTTACGTTCAGCTGACAGCACCCTCTAGTGGCCGTAGGATGAGTCATCTGTTAGAAACGAACCATTGTTATAGAAAGTCCACAGACGGAGGAGATGGATGAAACATCAACATAGGTTTATATGTTAATAATGTTTTAATAATGTAAGAAATCTCATCAGGCGACGTGATGAAACGAAAGGTGCTAACAAGTCCTGAAACTTTATCATAAAAACATCCTCATGCTTCAGTTTTTGATACTGTTTGAAATGAACATTTTATGGGAACATTTTTCAACCAGGCAGATCCATGATGTTAATCCAGAAAATCATCCAGGCAGCTTTATTTGTATTTTCATGTTTGAACTTACTGATTAATGATGGTTTACACCCTTTGGACCCGTTGTGACTCAGGTCAGGTCCTAAAAGACGTATTACATCCAGCTTTTGGGCTCCTCAAAGGTTTTTTTCCTCATTTATTCCCGCTCTCTGTGAGTTCAGGGACTTCATCATCTGCTGTGGCTGAACTTCAGCTGGAGAGAGGAGGGAACATGTGGACTTTTGTATGAGCACATAGTCAGAGATTTAAGACCAGGGAGACCTCTTGTCCGGATCTCTCTACCAGCTGTGACACCTCTTCAAAGACCTGAGTGAATTATTGAACGCGCCGCAGTGGCTGGCAGCCATCCTGACCGCTGTGGAAAGCCAGAAGACAGATGGAGTTTCCATTTAAATGACTGACCCGACGTCGCTGCTGGCATTTTGAATCCCATTTGAAGCTCGGAGCTGAAATCCCTTCAGATTTGTGGAGCTGTGAGTCATTCTATAACTAGGCTGCCACTCATCAATTCTCCAAACTAAAGCTCGTTTCTTACATGACAAGTTGGATTTTAATAGACTTGGTGTGCTAAACGGGCAGCGTATTCACCTGCCTGCGAGCGATTACCAAGGAGGAGCAGCTGGATTTGTGTCAGCCGGTCAGCTCGTCCTGATGGTCGGCGCGTCGCCTGCTCGGCATACAATGAAAAGCTTAGCGTGAAGTGGACGCAGTGTGGGAGTGATGGATGTGCTGGAAGCAGCAGCTGATGAATATGATCAGAGAAGCGTCACAGAGCAGAAATGAAGTCGGAGAAAGAGTGTGCCATGCAGCAGATGTGTGGGAGGGCAGATTTTCTTTTCTTCTTCCTTTTCTGCAGCGTTGGCCTGCTGCCTCTGAGGGGAGGGAGATTAGAGGGGAGTTCGACCTTTTTGTTGTGGCTCTGAATCCTCACCGTGGCCAAATACGAGCCTTCGGCTGACTCAGGCTGTTAGCTCGATGCACTTTTTCATCAGTCCCAGGTTATCAACGTGGCTTTTTGGTGGCACGCGGGCCGCCCGGGGAGGGTCTGGTTGATGGTGGGTGGTGATAACATCGTGTGACCACCGGCTCCTGGAAGCAAAGACTGATTCAGATTGGTCTTTGTAGATAATCTGTTTGAGGATGTCCTTAGCACTGTGTAACTGATCAGCTCTGGGTCACAGTAGCATTTGAAATCCCTCCAAGTCCTTTCAAATCCTTTAAACAGAAACCAGCTATCTGCCAAAATAATCAAAGTCAACACACAATAACGAGGTTTTTGGCCTCCGTCAGTCGCTGCAGCTCCTTCCAGGCTCTGGGCTCCGATTCAAGACGGGCTCAGAGCCGCTGGGAGGACGTGAGCTGACTTACAGGCTTTTCACATAGTGACAGATCGAAAACTGAATATTCACGACACTAATTAAATCAGTCCGCCTGTTCGCGCTTTCTGTGAAGATGGGAGGGGGTTTTAGTCTTTCTGGCAGAGACTCCTCACAGGCACACTGGGAACTAAATCCAACCTTTTTCAACCTTTTTCATCTGGACTGGCCTCCAACAAATATTTTCTGATTCAGGCTGATCAACAGAGGTCAGGTTAGCAGTAGAGCAGGGGCACGGATCAGATCGAACCTCACCATGAGGGCTCATAAGAGGTTTTAGCAGAGACACGTGACTAGCTCATCGTTGTTTCAGAAACATGGCGGCTCCTGACTGTGACAGAGAATCGTTCATAAATAAAAAGATATTCAGCTCTTTGTTCATGCTCTGTTTTCATGTGAGTGCTCTGATTAAAAATGTGTTCTTTCTTTCTTTCATTTTATGTTGTTATTTAGCCTTGCTGAGGATAAGAAAGGCTAAAATATACTACAGGGTGCAGAACTTGCTCTGTAAATGCAATGAAGCGAGTAAACTGCTCAATTTAAAAACACAGATCGTCTTTAAGTGCTGCACAGAATCTGTGTCTGAATCTTATATAATAAAAAAATATAATATATATATTTAACCCTGCAGCCAGAGACTGTTACCTTTGTTTTGTTCCATCAGCACCCCAACGTGATCGTGTCCCTTTCAAAAAAACTTCTGCATCTTTTTGGGGACTTTATAAAATAAATCCAGCACTGAATGTCTTCTGTGATCATTTATCAACTCACCTAACCAATCTAACCCCAAATCAGACGGGCTGCTCGACATCATGTGTTGTGGGCTTGTGGCCCATCTGGTTTCCCAGAGTTGAAGAAATACCGTCTGATCTGAATGTACCTTTGTTTTCTGTCGCTCAATAACCTGCAAGTTTCAGAGACAATCAAGCTGAGAAAATTACAAATATTAAAGGAACACAACAAAGCACATGATTGAACTTTTTCAACAAGAAACATCAATCTGACCACAGTTTGGAGCATTTTTGAAGGAGATGAGATGGATAAAATGTTAGCTGTTACTCCAGCAGCTGAGCAGAAGAGTTTATATTAAATATATTAATAAATTCATACCTGGTAGTTTAACAGGTGACTCAAATTGTATGTACAAACTTAATCTGTAAAGAAACTTCAAATAAAGTACGAATCTCAAATTTTTAAATATAATACTTGAGTAAATGTACCAACATCACAATATAATAACTCATGTAATATCAGACGTACACACCACTGTCAGCGACAGACAGAAACCTTGAACCTCTCCAGCTCATCCTCCAGCAGATCGTTCATTAGATGCCACCTGCCTGCAGAAACTGCAGATAACTAAGACGTCCGCTCAGTGCAGAGCTATGATCCAGGTGGAATTTATTCATATTGATGCTGCACTAATAGAGAGTTCATTACTCATTAGCAGCAGTCAAGCTGTCAAATCAATGAGACCTTTGCTTTAGTAACAAGCCGGAGCCAAAGCAAACCTCTTTGTCCAACAGCTGCGCTGCAAACTGAAGATAAAATCTCTGCTGTAAATCTCTGACAGATTTCAGACTCAGACTCAGACTCGACTTTATTGATCCCTTTGGGATGACTCCCTCAGGGAAATTTAAGTTTCCAGCAAGCATACAGATAGAAGAAGCACACAGATGAAGAAATAAACAGTAAACACTTAAAATACAAAATATAAAAGAATGAGAATAAAATAATATTAAATTAATATAAGTAAATATAAAGAGCTGAATATGGCTTCGTATGGAATAAGTTAAAAATTATAAGTTAAAGTTATTGCACCATATGATGAGGTTATTGCACCAGAGGAAAAGTGTCCATTTTTGTGTATGCATGTGTTGCACAAGTAAATGTACAATGGGCTACCACCCCTACTCTATGTCCTCCTCCCCCCTTGTGAGGAGTTGTAGAGTGTGATGGCATGATGGACAAAGGAGTTCTTAAGCCTGATTTCTGACAAGGTTACGACTTTAAACTGGTTTTTCTGCACGATGAGGTTTGAAGTTTTACGATGTATTAGACATACTCACACACTTCATTTTCAGAAGCTCAAGCTAAAGAAAACAGATTTCTTTTTAAAGAAAGTTGACTTTATAGCATAATGTATAAAATGACTTGTTATATCATGAGAGTATTATAAAAGTCCTTTTACATTTCCACAATCTAAAACTGCAGCTGCAGTTTAAAGAAAAGCTGCAGAAATGAAACCAGATTCTTGACTTTTTGATTTGTGGTTGTATTTGGGGCAGTTTGTCTTCTGTTAAACTGGAGTCAACGGTCCACCTCCCTTTATATTACCTGTTCAGTCATTCAGTGAAAAAGGGAGAGCATCAGTGAGGACAGGTGAACAGTGCCACCAGCTTTTATTTACTGCACTGCTCCACATTTCACCACATTTACAAAGAGACCATATACACGTCACACACTTTCTGTAAAACAAGACATGAGAATGACTATTAAAAAGTACCAGGATGTCCTGAACAATAGTTCGTTCGACTTGTTTTTACTGTGAAGTTTTCATGCAGCAACACAACAAGTGCAGCCGTTGAAAACCCACAAGGAAAAGTCAGGCCTGCAGGTAGCAAAGCCAGCAATCTTTTTTATTTTACTTTACTAGAAAATGAAAGAAGTTCATCTGACTAATTAGTATTCAGACTCTCACCAAGGTACTGTGGTTTAAAAAGGTCCACCTGCTGATCTCACCTGATCGTCTCTGCTGCTGTCTCTGCAGGTGGAGGACATGCAGTGGTCTCGAGGCGAGCAGGACATTCCCAGCTCGGTGTGCAGCGCTCCCTGTAAGACCGGCGAGAGGAAGAAGGTGGTGAAAGGTATACCGTGCTGCTGGCACTGTGAGCCCTGCGACGGCTACCAGTACCAGTACGACGAGTTCACCTGCAAGCTCTGCGCCTATAACATGAGGCCCAACGCCAACCGCACGTCCTGCCAGCTGACTCCCATCATAAAGCTGGAGTGGCACTCGCCCTGGGCGGTGATCCCAGTTTTCCTGGCGATGCTCGGGATCATCGCTACGATCTTTGTGATGGCTACGTTCATACGGTATAACGACACGCCGATTGTCCGGGCGTCCGGCAGGGAGCTGAGTTATGTCCTCCTGACTGGGATATTTTTGTGTTACATCATCACATTTCTCATGATCGCCAAGCCAGACGTAGGCGTGTGCTCATTCAGGAGGATTTTTCTGGGTCTGGGAATGTGTATCAGCTACGCCGCCCTCCTCACCAAAACCAACCGCATCTACCGGATCTTTGAGCAGGGCAAGAAGTCGGTGACGGCACCCAGGCTGATCAGCCCCACCTCACAGCTGGCCATCACCTCCAGCCTCATCTCCATCCAGCTGCTGGGGGTGTTCATCTGGTTCGTGGTGGATCCGCCCAACACCGTCATAGACTACGATGAGCAGAAGACCTTCAACCCGGTTCTAGCGCGAGGAGTGTTGAAATGTGACATCACGGATCTTCAGATTATCTGTTCATTGGGTTATAGTATCTTATTGATGGTGACGTGTACTGTTTACGCTATAAAGACCCGCGGGGTCCCGGAGAATTTTAACGAGGCCAAGCCCATCGGCTTCACCATGTACACCACCTGCATCGTGTGGCTGGCTTTTATACCCATCTTCTTCGGCACGGCGCAGTCTGCAGAGAAGGTAAGAACCGGTGATGAATGGGAAATGGGTGGATGAGAGATATGTAGAGATGGATGAACTGCAGGATGGTTGGAGGAGGAATGAACGAATGAACTGTGTTGCTTTTGCATGAAAAACAGTTGTTGATCTGCAATGATTGGCTGATTTATCGATTAGTTGATTGAAAACTCTATTCTGATAAGAGTGGAATTATTTCAGGCATTTTTCAGGCAATACAGCATCAAAAAACTGCTCCGCACGTGAAGATATGATGTTTATTGTCATTTAAAATATGTATTTTCATGTGAATGAAATATTGGCCGGTCAGAACAAATATTTTAAAGACGTCACGATGGGATCAGGGGAACCGTGAATTTGTTTTTTTAGGCTTAATAGGGAACTGAAAAGAAAATTGGTAGATTGATCCATTATAAAAATATTACTCTACATTTATTATAATTTAGTCTATTTACAGTCTTTCTCTATTATTTTGATGCATTGTCAGAAACAAAAGTGCACAAAAACCAAAACTGTGTTTCAATTTGTGAAACAGCTGACGCTCCAAAAGGTCTTGTGTTGTCATGCAATTACAGTGGAGTCCAAAAGAAAAATACTGCAACAAAAAACTCCTCATGGAAGAAAGCAAAAAGAAAATCAACCTTCTTTTTCAACACAGAGCATCAAATCATAAGTTCAAACCTGTAATCAGTAAAAACACACAAAGCAGGCTGTTTACTGTCCTGTCATCCTCATCAGCTCACAAAGCAGCATCACACCTGAAATATTCTCAGAATAACGGGACAAAAACACATCTGTAAATCAAACAGGTTCAGAAAACAACTTTTGATATAACTGTGTGAACTTATTGTACCTTTAGAGAATCGACTGAAGATAACTAAGCTAACTGAGCATTAGTTAGCTCATTATCTCACATAGTTTTCATAGTTACCTATTTAAAAGATGGCATCAAACAAAACGTCGGGGCAGTAAACAGAAATGTTCACAGTCCAACAGCCACTTTGAAAACCAAACAGTTTGTAAAGACTTTGCTGAACCACTTCCTGGTCTGACCAGGCCTTTCTGAGTATGACAACGTAACCTCAGACCAGGTCCAGGATTAAACTGGACTCATGTCGAGGTCGACAAATTCAAAAAATTCAAATTTATTTATTTAGAGCCCAAAATCACAAACATTGTTTGCCTCAGGAGGGCTTTACAATCTGCACAGTTGTGACACCCTCTGTCCTTAGACCCTCGAACCGAGTCAGGAAAAACTTCAAAAAACCCTTTATGGGAAAAAGAAGAAACCTGAGGAAGAGCCACAGATGAGGGATCCCTCTCCCTGGGACGGACAGACGTGCAATAGATGCCACATGTACAGAGAACATCATCAATCATATTATGGAATTATACATGAGTCGTAATAAGCTGTAGCTATACTGAGTTCATTGGTTTAGTCCATGTGTGAAGGTATCACAGGTAATGGAAATGAGTCTGTGAGTCCAGGTGCATCTCTAGATGTCCTCATATGGAGCTCTGGGCCACTCGACCTTCTCTCCACAGCACAGACACAGATCATGTCCCCACCAGGCCAGTGAACCTCAGACAGATGGACCACAACCAGAATCAGTGAGGAACCTGCAAGACTGGAGAGAACAAAGAGGACCGGGGCTCCGGCAGTAACATGCACTTTACAGGACATAAGAGTATTCACATTAACCGTTTTGACACTTTAACCAATTTAACTACTTTAACCAGTTTAGCCACTTTAACCAGTTTCTAAAAGTGACTCCAGTTTGCACTACTACCATAATATGAGTAAAGGAAGCAGAGACATAGGAAACAGAGACAGAGGAAGAGGGAGAGGTGCCCGGTGCATCATGGGAGCCCCCCAGGCAGTCTAAACCTATAGCAGCATAACTAAGGGCGAGCCTGTGCCCACCCTAACTATAAGCTTTATCAAAAAGGAAGGTTTTAAGTCTATTCTTAAACACTGACACTGTGTCTGCCTCTCGGACCCAGACTGGGAGCTGGTTCCAGAGAACAGGGGCCTGATAGCTGAAGGCTCTGCCCCCTAGACTACTTCTGGAAACCCTGGGAACTACAAGTAAGCCTGCGTTTTGGGAGCGCAGCGCTCTAGTCGGTTGATAAGGAGTTATCAATTCATTAAGATATGATGGTGCCAGACCATGCAGAGCCTTATATGTGAGGAGAAGGATTTTAAAATCCACTCTAAATTTTACAGGGAGCCAATGCAGAGAAGCCAATACTGGAGTAATATGGTCTCTTTTCCTGGTTTTAGTCAGCACCCGAGCAGCAGGCATTCTGGACCAGCTGTAGAGTCTTTAACGACTTGTTTGGGCAGCCTGATAAAAGTGAATTACAATAATCCAGCCTGGAAGAGACAAATGCATGGACTAATTTTTCAGCATCGCTTTGGGACAAAAAGTGCCGAATTTTTGCGATGTTGCGCAGGTGGTAAAAAGCAGACCTTGAAATATGCTTAATATGGGTGTCAAAGGACATATCCTGATCAAATAAAACCCCGAGAGGTTCCTTACAGTGGTGCTGGAGGCCCAGTTAATGCCATCCAACAAGGCTATCATAGGAGAAAGCGTGTTCCTCAGGTGTTTCGGACCTAATAGGATCACTTCAGTTTTATCTGAGTTCAACAACAGGAAATTTCTGGTCATCCAAGCCTTTATATCTTTAAGGCAGGCCTGGAGTTTCAGGAGCTGATCAGTTTTGTGTGGCTCCACTGATAAATATAATTGGGTGTCATCAGCATAACAATGGAAATCTATGGAGTGCCTCCTGATGATATTGCCAAGGGGCAGCATATACAAAATAAACAGAATTGGACCAAGCACTGAACCTTGTGGAACTCCATGACAGACTTTAGTATGCACAGAGGATTCATTATTAATATGGACAAACTGAGACCGATCTGATAAGTATGATCTGAACCAGTTTAATGCAGACCCTTTAATACCAAGCACCCGACATTGTCCTCAATGATACTGGAACAAAACACCGTTCATCCACACTCCTTTATCATGGCTGCTGTCCCTGCTCTCTTTCACCCATTATTTAGGTAACAAACCTTTAATATCTACATGCCGACTGATTATTGAGTCTGCAAACTGTCCACAGTCCTCTTCACTGGAGACAGGACTGAAAACAGTATGAGTAGAAAACTGATCTGAAATCTGCACTGTTTCGTAAACCGTGTTTTATATGTGCTTTCTGTGTCTGTATCTACGTCTGAGCGTCATGTATCTGCAGTCTTAGCACAGCTGTTAGAGATGCATCAGGTCTGTGAAGATGATCATTTTAAAAGAATTCAGTGAGTTTTGTTCCACAGGCTTTACTCCATGACTTTCATTATTAGCCACAGAGAACATCATTAGAAGAAACATTTCTCTCTTCACATCTGTTACACTGCAATTACAAATCGCCAACAAATCACAATATAGCAAAAATCCATGTCAAGCAGAGCATTACTGCATCTTTCCTAATGGGTGACTATCGCTGTTGTGTCCCATTTTATCAGCCTAAAGGCTTCCAGACAAGGCAGATCTGCCGCTAGAAAATAATCTCATTCCCATTTGTGCAGAGAGAGGAAGGCTTTGATATGAAACTCAATGATCCACATTTTCAGGGGAATGACACACATATAAAACAAGGCAGTTATGATGTTCTTGTTTTGCTTTACAAGTGTAGAAATCCAGATGAAATTGAATGTGCATGTCGTTGGTAAAATATTGCATTAAGAGAGTGACATATTTCTTGTTATCTGTTTGTTAGAGCCGCAGGCGCTGTTTGTTCTCATCAGCCGCTTGGTCCTGATGAAGCAATTCCAGAGCAGAGATTTAATACAGGCCAGCAGCTGCAGTCCCCAGGTGTGAGCAGTGTGTGCAGAGGTGGTGGCGTCCTCGCAACTCGCTGTGTGATCGCGTTGTCTCAGTTGTTTTTAGCATTACGGCACATTATAAAAGCTCCCAGAAGCCGACATGATTAACAAGCGTTCACCCAACGTCAAAGGCTGAAACTGCATTTTGTTATAATGTGAGGAAAGTTATGGGATGTAGGAAACTAGTTAGAAAGTTTAAAGGTTCTTAACATAATTGCGTGACCTTTATGTCTTATCACAATTTTATAAAAACTATTGCCAAACGAATTGAGTCTGTGAAATGTGAAATGCAATCTGCTGAGCAGTGTTAATAAGCTTTTAGCCAAACTCCATCAGGCACTGCAGGGATAAATAATGATTATGTGAGCTCTGTTAAACTGGTTTGTGTCCCCACAGATCTATTTAACTTGTTTGTTGTTTCAGGATACTTAAACCTTTCATTCTGCATGTTGTATTATTCATCAGAGAAGGAAACCACAAAACCACAAATCCTGCACAACAGTTGTTGCATGAATGTATTGATGATGTTTTACTGAATCCATACAGCCATCCAGGGTGAACCCTGTTACTAGATGTTTGCTTTCTTTGGTTTTTTGCTTTTACAACACACATTTCTCTGCAGGTTTGAAAATGCTGATTGTTGTCTTTACCCATATGCAGCCCAGTACAACGGTTAGTCTCACAAAGGGAAATTTATTTATCGAGCACATTTCAGTGATTTACAGAAAAATCTAAAATCTAAAATTATCTATAATTAATCTAAAATTATGAAAACTAAAGGAATTAGATAAACAGCTTCACCCGACTAAACTGAAATGATTTTAACAGTTGTAAAACCTTTTTTGTTGAACTGGAATTAGATTGATGAGCAGATCTGAAGAGAAACTGATCTGAGAGCAGCAGTAGAAAAATCTCAAAGGTGTTTTTTTTTTTTTTTTTTTCTTTAAGAGACGATCGAGATATAAAGTCTGGACTGATGAGTTTAGAGATGTAAGCTGGTGCTGATCCATGTAGAGCTTTAAAAATAAATAAGATTTCAGTACAGAGATCAGTACAGAGGAGAGATGATCAATAAACAGAGCCTCTTTCTTTCTCTCATTAGCTAAAGAAAACTTAAGCTTGTTTGGGAAGTTGAATTTTCTTAAACAGAGCTGTGTGGAAACATACAAGAGAAATGAAAATATAAGACGGCCGAGGATGGAGCCTTGAGGAGCACCGCAGGAGGTCATAGCAGAGGAATATGAAAAGTGATCAATCATAACTGTTATTGATCTGTGTTGAAGGTATGCTACAATAACACAATGAGCTGAAGAAATTAATATTTGTACTTGATAATAAATAATAATTGTTTTTCTATATTGTAGTATGATGCTGAAATGAATCTGAAATGCTGCCATAAGTTTCAAACGGTTTAATTTTCCTACATTTCTTTTGTCAATTTCCTCATGAATTTCTCAACACAGAGTTCATGTTAAATACATTTAATTACCATAACTATGAAATTTTATGAATTTCTCTCATACAGTTCCATACTGTTAAATAAAAAGGTTCCCCACATTTAGTCCATAATGACTGTGCTGACTGTGTGAAGAGTTTAGAAAATTTAATTCAGTATGGAGAAATGTTCATGATTTTAAGAATCTTAAAAAGAAACGGTATCAGACCAGACTGATGTCTTTTTTTTGTTGAAATGAGCTTCTTCAGCGTCACAGAGTCAATTTAAATTACATTTTAAATGAGTACAAATGTTCCTGACTGAAGCTGCGGTGCAGAGCGTTAAACTCAGGCGGAGGATTAAGAAGGTTGTGCAGCTGCCACCATCCCCGAGGAGGATATTTGTGTTATCAGCGGCCCAGGTAGGAGTGTCCGTCCTGACACCTCCCAGTGACTCTGCCAAAGATCAAACCCCGGAGCTAACCGTCTCTGCTCGGCACTCGGCATTAAAGCGATGGACTGGGTAAACCCTCTGATGGACTCGTGTCCTGTCCGCAGGGATACACTTGTCCACCTAAACTGCTCGGGGCCACAGCAGCGGCTGATAAGCTCTGAGCTGCCTAACAGCCCTGTCAGCCCGGCAAGAGGAGGCCTGAAGCACACAGCAACAACACACACTTCATCAAGAAAGTGTTCAACTTCTATCTTTGACTCATATTTGCAGTTGCAAGAAGAAACAAGCTTTTCCTGAGGGGCAGATGTTCTGGACACTGTGAGGTTCTCTGAGAGGCTTTCTGACCTGCAGGAGCTCAGCTAGATAACAACGAAAGAGAAAGTAAAAACAATCTGTCCTGAAAAAACTTATCAAATCTACACAGATCACACAGGAGCAACATGATAATGGGAGAATATCTGCAGAGTACTGAGGTAAAAACTATTTTATAATTTTCATTCACTGAAAGAGGCAGAAAAATGCTTTAAAATAATTTAAAGAAATAACACAAAGATCAAATTAGAAAATAAAATAATAGAAAATAATAATAAAGAGTGTCAGTTAATTAATATATCACTTTATTTTCCAAACTCAACATAATATGATGCTACTGTAAGACTTGAAAGAAGTTTGAAATTAATATTCATATTATATTTGAGATTTTCTGTTTATATTTTTAAGATTTAAAATAATTGCAGTAACAGTATGCAGGAGAACAACAAATTTAGACTATAAGAAATGTTTGAATCCCAGAAAAGCTGTTTGTGTCGGGTGTTTCTTTATGAATAGGTCACAAATAAGGTCGGGGATGGTGATTTCTTTCATATGAAGAAGGACTCGGATCAGTGAAGGAAAAAGAAGATAAAAGACTTTGCCGTCGACAGAGGTGGATAAGAG
>CM041537.1:2809631-2979631 GCA_023238725.1 Scortum barcoo
TGGTTTTTGTCTCATGCACAGAGACGTACAGACTGAATCCATTGTGGTATGTTTGCACTTCATGAATAAATCAGCAGAGGAAAAGTGTTTTCCTCCTCCTGCAGAGGAGCTCATTTCCCTCGAGGGTCATACGTCTCCTCATGCAAAATGCAAAGGTCAAACAGCGGAGACGAGTTCATGTCATTAAGACTGAAACAGCCACCGTCCAACTTGATTTATCTGTGTTGTCCAGGTGGAGAAAAGATGGAGACACAAGTGAGCAGCATGGAGGAGGATGAGAAGGAGGAGAGAGGGAGGACAATATTTGCAATGCTAATATCATTTCTTCATGCTGCCTGCGTTTTATGGCATCCATTAATGTTTGTGTTTTCCACCTGTCTCTCTCTCTCCTCCTCCTCCTCATCACTTCCTATTTTTGTCTCTCTCATGTTTTATGACTGACTGTTCTTCTCCTCGCTCAGCAGACAGGTAACATCAGCTGTCGGTCAGTCCTCCTCTTTGCTTCACACTAATCTCAACAACTGTTGGACAGAAATGAATTTGAAGTTTGTGCAAATATTCATGTTCCCTAGATCATAGATCCTGCTGACGTCCTCCGACTTCTCCTCTGCTGCCGCCGTGTGCTTTTATATGAAGCATCTCATTGTGAACGTCCGTGTTCGTATACGTTTGGTGATTCTGAGATTAATTAAACTAAGGTGAACATGGTGAACATTTTTAGCATGTTAGCATTTAGCTCTGACACAGATGTGCACACAGATTAAACTACACATCTGTAAATCCATGAAACAGTGTTTTAGAACCAGTCACTAGAATTACAATTAAAAAAAGAGAATAATGATTCACTTTCTTTCTGACTGGTGGAGCATGTAGTAGTCCTGCATGTAGTTTAGGTTTTATTTAGTTAGACTTTTAGATATCTGTCTAAGTTTCCTGCCTTCACCGCAACACAGTACAAGTGTTTGAATTTAGCTTGGCCTCACTGGCCTCGCTTGCTAATCATTTTTGGAGAAAGTAGTTCCAGTGAAGGTTTTCACTGCAAGGATAATCCACAGAAATCATTTATAACACTTATAATTCTGCAGAAAACACTGGATTTTATCACTTTGCAGCTTTTTTCTACTTTTCGTTTCCTTTTTTCGAAGGATGTGTGTGCTGTCATACGTGGGTCTTTTCATCATTTGCTTGTTTTGTCTTTTCTGAAGTTGTGTGTTGAGTTGTCAGGGCAGCTGTACAGTGATAACACACACACACACAGTGAGGGTGCAGCTGCTGTGTTGGTCTGAGGTTGTGTTTAATGTCATTGTGGAGGTGAGGAACAGGACCCAGCTGTGCAGCAGCGTCACATAAATCACTTCGTCATCTGAGGACAGTCTGACTGTGTGACTCGACTTTTCTCTGCTTTCTGCTGTTTCTGCTCTTCAATCCTCTGAATGGAAATATGGAGACGAGCAGCAGGATTGTTTTCAGCCATTTGTTCAGTGATACAGCTGCACATGTGCACAGTGAAACAGTGAAGTGTTGTCAGATCATTTTAATGAAACTCAAGACGGTGAAGGAAACATCTGTGTGCATATTTATGAAGAATCAGACTAACCAGGTAAAAGTTGTTGGACTGAGACAGTTTTGTTCCTGTTTATGAGACGAGTTGAACTTGAACGACTGTTCATCAGTCTTCATCAGTCCTGAGCGGGACGTGATGATAAAATACAGAAACATGTTAAACAAATCAAAATGTTCAAACGCTGGAAACACGATAATGTAAAAAAAAAAAAAAAGAGCAGAGATTTCACGCTTTGTCACGCTGAAGTTTTATTGAACCAACATCTGCTCCGTGTTTATGGTGAGTTTAACGTCCATCTGTGCCTCCTCACAGCCAGAGGATTAACGCTTTGCTTATTTTTTATTCTATATTTTTTAGTCTTTTCATTTTACCGTTGTTATTTCTGTCTGTCCGTCCTGAAAATCCTCTGTTGGTCCTTTTCTGTGAGGACTACAGCAGACTACATTATTAAAAACGTGCAGAATATTGAAAACTTTGAGGTTTTAAAGCTTAATAAGGATTTTGAAAATGCAGCAGGAGGAAGAGGAGGAGTGTTTCTGTGCTTCGAGAGCAGATGAAGATTATTTCTGATGCAACAGAGTGAAGAGAGGCACAGACATGTCAGGGAAGATGGAGACAAAAACAAAAGCCGGCAGAGAGAAAGCTGTGGCCTTTCTGCTTCGATGAATGATCCAAAAAGCCTCCAAAACAGCAAAAATGAAATCAGCTTCTCTTTGAGATTCTTCATTTTTCTTTTGTTGAAAGAAAAGCAACTCTGACTGTGTCTGATGTCGGTGTGTTTGCTGTTTCAGGCAGAAGAAACTCTGATCAGAAAAGTTCATCATGAAACCAACAGATGACCAGAACAAAGCAGATTTTCACTAAATGAGTTTGTCTCATTTTTTAACTGACTCGGTTTTCATTGGATCATAAACACACACACACACACACACACACAGTGTGTGTGCTAAATTCATATTTCCTGTTAATGTAAAAAAGTAGTCAGCAGATATTCATTTTTGATGAATAAAGGGGTCATTTGGGGGTATTTGCAAAGAAATTACAAATATGTTACACGGCGGGGTCACATCGACCGACACCCAACACCGTGTAATCTGCTTAAACAGCCCATCAACATCATCCGCTGACTTTCTCTGACCACGGCGTATTGATTATCTGCCAGTGTGTACGTGTGTGTGTAGATAATCTGTAGCTTTTTCTGTCAGTGAGAAACAAGTTTAAGAGTCTCTGCTATCGCTCTTAAAACAGCTAATAAGCTCAGTTTATAACACACACACACACACACACACACACACACTCCTGACATTAACCCACATTTAGCTGGTTTGTGTCTGAACTTAGATTTTGATTTAATGATGATTTTATCTGCAGCTTTGTAAAAACTGCTGCCCGACAACAGGAAGTGAAAAATGTGTAAATGAGAAAAACTCGATGGAAGAGGAGGCGTCTCCGTCCTCGCTTCGCTCTCCAACTCCAGAAAAAAAGAAAATGCATTATTAGAAATGAAGTCAAGTCAATTAGCAGTAAATTCAGGCTTTTAGTGACGTTAACGAGAGAATTTCAGGCTTCAGAGACGCCAGCTGCTGCGACAGAAACACACGGCAGGTAGAGAAACAGGAAGCTGAAGACGCCGACACGAAGACGTACGTCAGTCATAAAGCAGGTCATCACTTCCTGTTTACATCATCCAAATTGTGCAAATTAAAATTTAATCTGATCATTTATGTGATTTATGAAAATGTTCATGTTTCATCAGGTTTGTTGAGGCCTCTTCATTGATAAACACGTGAAAGCACACCTCCACCTGTGATCAGCTCACCTGTCTGCACCTGTGCTCTGTTTTTTCACACTTTAACTCTGATGGATCTTCGTGTTGGAGCCGAAGCTTCTCGTGGTCTTTGTTGGAGGATCAGACGTGTTTAACAGATGTTGGTGTGTTAAAGTTCTCCATCCGAGGAAACACACTGAGAGTCTTTAACGAGGTTTATAAAAACACTGCGGTCACATTCAGCTTTCATCTGAAGGGTTTTATGGTTTATAAGGAGAACAAAGAGTTTGAAGATGGAGACTGAAGCTGGTGAAGAGTTTTACTATCGAACATCAGGACAGTTTCTCCTGCAGCGACTCGCTTCAGTCGACTGAACGTCTGAATAAAACATCAGGAGCCCAGAGCTGTTAGCTGATAGCTGTTAGCTCATAGATGTTAGCTGATAGGTGTTAACTGTTAAAATGTCCCACAGAAACATCTGGACACAGTGAACTATAAGCTCACTGATAGTACCAGTAGTATTTATACTGCTGTAATACCTGAACATTGTAGTATTTGTACTGCTGTAGTTTCTCTGCTATAGCAGTATTTCTCCTACTGTACTGTAGTATTTGTTCAGCAGTTGTATTTCTCTCCCTGCAGTATTTGTAAGACTGCACTACTTGTACTGCTGTAATACTTCTTCCATTATACAAACCCCAATTCCAATGAAGTTGGGATGTTGTGTAAAATGTAAATAAAAACAGAAAATACAATGATTTATAAGTCCTTTTCAACATATATTCAATTGAATACACTACAAAGACTAGATATTTAATGTTCAAACTGATAAACTTTATTGTTTTTTTTGCAAATATTCACTTCATTTTGAATTTGATGGCTGCAACACGTTCCAACAGAGCTGGGACGGTTTACCGCTGTGTTACATCACCTTTCCTTTTAACAACACTCAATAAGCGTTTGGGAACTGAGGACACTAATTGTTGAAGCTTTGTAGGTGGAATTCCTTTCCCATTCTTGCTTGATGTACAACTTCAGATGGTCTTTTTCCTCCCGGACATGACGTCCATGATTTCCAAAAACAATTTAAAATGTGGACTCGTCAGACCAAAGCACACTTTTCCACTTTGCGTCAGTCCATCTCAGATGTGCTCGGGCCCAGAGACGGTGGCGTTTCTGGGTGTTGTTGATATATGGCTTTCGCTTTGTATGGTAGAGTTTTAACTTGCATTTGGAGATGTAGCGACGAACTGTGTTAACTGACAATGGTTTTCTGAAGTGTTCCTGAGCCCACGTGGCAATATCCTTTACACAATGATGCTGGTTTTTAATGCAGTGCCACCTGAGGGATCGTAGGTCACGGGCAGTTCAATGTTGGTTTTCGGCCTTGCTGCTTACGTGCAGAGATTTCTCCAGATTCTCTGAATCTTTTGATGATGTTATGGACCGTAGATGATGAAATCCCTAAATTCCTTGCAATTGTACGTTGAGAAACGTTGTTCTTAAACTGTTGGACTATTTGCTCACTGCAGTTGTTCACAAAGTGGTGAACCTCGCCCCACCCTTGCTTGTGAACAACTGGTTGCTGGTCCTTTTATACCCAATCATGACACTCACCTGTTTCCAATTAACCTGTTCACCTGTGGAATGTTCCAAACAGGTGTTTTTTGAGCATCCCTCAACTTTCCCAGTCTTTTGTTGCAGCCATCAAATTCAAAATGAGTGAATATTTGCAAAAAAACAATAAAGTTTGAACATTAAATATCTTGTCTTTGTAGTGTATTCAATCGAATATAGGTTGAAAAGGACTTGTAAATCATTGTATTCTGTTTTTATTTACGTTTTACACAAAGTCCCAACTTCATTGGAATTGGGGTTTGTAGTTTTTGTAGGATTGTGGTATTGTGACTGTAGTAACTGTAGTAGTATTTGTACTGTATCTGTTAATCTGCTCAGTAAAAAGTGACTTCAGTGTTTCTTTCTTTCTTTTTAGTCGTCTCTCGTGTTGTTGTTGCTGTTTCATCTTCACATTAATGAAGTGACGTTTCCTCTCTGCTCCTCTTTAAATCTCTTTCTCTCTGTTAAATTCAGACAGCTCTCCTCCTCTCTCAAACCTTTAACTCCTCCTCTCGTCTCCTCTCCTCTCTCAGCGTCTCTGCTTTCCTCTCCATCTTCCTTTATCATAAACGACACTCTGTGACTTCACCATCAATCTTCCCTTTCTGTCCGAAGCCTCTTAAAAACGTTCCATCCTCTCCTCACCTGTTCCTTCGTTCATTAATCATTCACCTGCCTCAGCTCTCCTTATTCTGCCGCCGTCTCTTCCCACTTAACCTTTTCTCATCTCCTCCTCCTTCTTTATTCATCTTTCTCTCGCTGTCACTCTCAGCGTCTTTCTGTCCTGCAGGGAGGTCGAAGTCAAACCCACCAACTCTCACGTTTACTTTCAGAAACTTCTCTGAAAAACACAACCAGAACACCTCACGTCCTGTCTGAGGACCTCACAGCTTTTTAATCATTCATATATTTGAAGAATCCATTAAAACACACACTTTATTCGTCTTTCTGCTCTTTGCATTCGTCTGTTTGTCTCCACCCTCGCTGTGTCACATATTAAATTACAGTCCACTGACCCTCGACCGCCTTAATCTGCCACTGCACGCACTAAAGTCATTTTTTAAAGAAAGACAAAGCTCAGCTAAAGATTTTAAAGCCTCCGTTTGTCTCCTAAATGTCTACAGCTGTTCTGCCGTCATCCCTCAGCGGCCGAGCGGAGGAGGAGACGGGGAGTCTCTCATTTGTTAGACGCCACTTTTATTCTCGACTGATGAAGGAAAAGTCGACTTTCTGCTTTAAGTTCAGGAGGACGCAGAGACCAGCTGTCCCCTCTGAATTTCCCTTTAACAGAAACATGTTATAAGAGATTCAAGAGATTCAAGATTCCTTTGCACAGATAAAAACAGGTTTCACTGTACAATGAAATTCTTGCTTTGCTCTTCCGTCTTCAATGCCAGGATAAGTAGAAAAATATAAATACAAAAGTATAAGTAATAATATACACTAATATATACAGATTTACATTCAAACATTCAAATATTGCATGTCTGTGGTAAAGTGATGTGTGAAAGGTGCTTCTGTGTGGTGGGGATGGTTATGGGGGGGGCAGGGGTAGTGGACTGCATCTGTTGATGAGTCTTATGGCTTGTGGATAAAAACTCTCCTTCAGCCTGGAGGTGCCTGCTCCTCACACTCCTGTACCTCCTGCCAGAGGGCAGAGGACTGCAGAGTGTGTGCTGGGGGTGGGGGGGTCTCTGATGATGCTGCAGGCTCACCTGTGGACTCTGCGGTGGTTGATGTCCTGCAGAGAGGGCAGCGGCGCCCTGGACGATCCTCTCTGTCGTCCTCTCACCGCTCTCTGTAGGCGTTTGCAGTCTGCAGCAGTGCTGTTCCCGTGATGCAGCTGGTCAGGATGCTCTCGATGATGGCGGTGTAGGATGTCCTCTGAGTCCTCTGAGACATCCCAGACTTCCTCAGTCTCCTCAGGAAGTACAGCCGCTGATGAGCCTTCTTGACCAGCTGGGTGATGTTGAGTGTCCAGGTGAGGTCATCACAGATGTGGACGCCCAGGAGCTTGAAGCTGCTGACAAACTCCACCTCAGAGTCTGTGATCCATCAGAGGTTGGTGCTGCCTTCCTCTCTCTCCTCATGTCCAGGACCATCTCCTCTGTCTTGTCCGTGTTCAGGGAGAGGTTGTTGCTGTCGCACCATTTAACCAGACTGGCCACCTCCCTCCTGTACGCCGTCTCATCTCCTCCAGAGATCAGGCCGATGACGGTCGTGTCATGTCAGCGAACTTCAGGATGGTGTTGTCTTTGTGTGAGGCGACGCAGTCATGTGTGAATAGTGAGTACAGCACCGGACTGAGAACACATCCCTGGTCTCAGTGTTCACTGTTATTCTGCCAGACACCAGGCCTCCAACCCTGACAGACAGCGGCCTGCCAGTGAGAAAGTCCAGTAGCCAGTCGCAGAGGGTGGAGTGGAAGCCCGGGTGAAACAGTGTGAGTTTGTGGGGGATGACTGTATTAAATGCTGAACTGTAGTCAATAAACAGCATCCTGACTGACTGTATAAGTCCTTATTTTCGAGGTTGTAGAGGGCCGAGTGCAGTGCTGCAGATACTGCGTCTTCAGTGGATCTGTTGGTGCAGTAGGCATATTGGACGGGGGTCCAGTGTTGCAGGTGTGGTGTTCTGAATGTGAGCCAGCACCACTCTCCCAAAGCATTCATAATGATTGGGATAAGTGTTACTGGCCTGTAGTTATTCAGTGTGGTGACTGGACTCCTCTTGGGGACTGGGATGATGGTGGTGGATTTAAAGCAGGTCGGGACTGTGGCCTGCATGAGTGACGGCGGGGGGGGTCATGCCTGTCCCAGCTGTGTGCATGTGTCCTCTCTGTCTCCCTGTTGTGAGTCTCAAAGCGGCAGTAAAATTGGTTGAGCTCATCAGGTAGGGAGGTGGAGTTGTTGGAGATGCCCACGGTGGTGCCCTTGTAGTCTGTGACGAGCTGCAGGCCCTGCCACATGCGCCTGGTGTCGGTGGTCGGTGGAGTAGTAGACCTCCAGCTTCTGTTCACATAGCTGTTTGGCTTCTTTGACTTGCTTTCCTCAACTTGTATTTTGAGGATTTGTACTCCATCTCATCACCTCTCATCACCTATAAGATAGTGGACTGTGCTAAAGATCAAAGGTTAAACTCAAATAAACCACCCAAATGATTAAACTAAACATAAAATAAATGTCATTAGATTCAAACAATCATTCACCAAAACTAAAGAAAAGCAGATTCAAATACACAATATCATGTAGAAATTTTATTAAACATACAAGTCTGATCATGATGTTCTTGAAGAGGAAACTTTCATTAATGGATATGAAGGAGTCCTGGATGATTTAACTATCATACAGGTTAATTATAGTTTGTATTTTAAAGAATAATTTACTTTTTTTGTGAGCCGGTGGCAGCGTTAAGACGAACTATTAGAAACTGACAGAAACAGACAAGCTGCTGTCTGCTGGGCTGGTTGCTTCATACAGAGACATCAGGAATAAACTGAGACTGTTTAAAACTCCATAGAGATGATTTAAACTGCAGATTGTAGAAAATCATCTTCAGTTCAGCAGAATTTGAAGCTGTGTGTTTGGCTGTTGGTCAGTGAAATACATCATGGGAGTTGTAGTTGACCTGCTCAGTCTTTATGTCCTCATGCATGTTTAGACTTCTCTGATGATTTACGTCCTTCACAAACTGTCTCCAACATTAGAAAGAATGACCTCTGACCTCTGAACGTCGTCACTTCAGGACGTTTTGATTAGACTTTCTCACTCTTCTCTGATGTTTTACAGAACAACACGTTCATAAAAACTTTCATTTTTCTTCTTTTTCTCCTTTTGAAACCTTCAGTCCTCATCCTCATGTCCTCTCTGCTCTCTTCATGTGACTGTGACTTTGTGTGGAGTCTGTTTAAAGATCTTAATACATCAGAGAAACAGCTGTAATTTTAATATTCACTTCGTCAGGAGGATGTTCTGCTTCGTGTTCTTACTCAGGCGCTCTCAAACATCATTTCAAGAGTTTCATATCTGCCTTTGAGTCTTTATATTTTACAGCAGAGGAGTAAAGAGGGTAACGATCTGAGAGTGGAGCTTTTAGAGACAAAAATCTTAAATACCTGCAGTAAATCTACAGACGGGTCTGTGATGCTGCTGACAGTCCCGTCCAGAGGGACGATAATTAGTCCTGAATAATCATTAATCAGCCGGGGCCACAGAGGACGGCCATGTTAGCACACAAAGAGCCAAACAGGAATAATAGGCGCCTCATGGGGACGAACATTATCCGTCTGTAGAGCCCGCTGGGACGACCCTCAGCCTCATGTGGCCTTCAGGGACCGGCTCTCTGGCCCGGGTACCACAGGAACAGTTATTTGACGTCGGGGACGCCGTCATCATCTCACTTATTACCCATCGGGGACGACGCTCAAGGCCTAATTAAGAGCTGCAGGCAGGCGGGACCCATCGTCATGTTCCCCCCAGAGCTGACATTTACAGCGTGTCCACAAATGCATCATTTCTCCACAGAAACCTGAAGGATGGATCCAACCTGAACACGAGAGTCCTCCTGAAGAAACACTTTCATAACTTTAACATCAGTGATGAAGGTAACACAGATCTTTTGATTTCTGTCTCTTAAAATCAGTTTGGAGAAACAAAAAGATATTTGGTGCTAAAACTAGATTATTGATTATGATTATTTAAATGGCACTTTTTAAACAGCTTTACAAAGAGATTTACAGACACAAAAACAGAAAATACATTAAGAAGTAGACTGAAAATGGGTAGATTATTTAGTTTACCTCATTAAAAACTGTATTTTTGTTAAAACATCTAAAAAAATCTACAAATAACAACAAATTTGACTTTAAATCAGATTAACAGTTTACATTCAGAAAACTGTCTTCAGTTCATTTAAACTAATGTTGTTAGTATATAATTATTATATAAGACTATTAAAATGTGTTCTTGCAAACAACAGAGGGCTATCGAAGGGTTAAAATATAAAACTTATGAATCCATAAATACAGTGAATGAAACCCTCCTGTGTGTGTTCATGTCTCATTTATGTTCCATAAAACTCGACAAGCTTTAATTTAGTGCTTTCAGCCTTTGCCGCTCTCTCATAATAATCTGAATTTAATGCACGCTCTGTTTTTGAATCTGAATTTTAATATTTGATGTGTTCCTTGACCCTCACACGACCCACACATGCAAATGTACACTGGAATATAAAGCAGCCGCTGAGTGTATGCGTGTCAGTGAAGACAGGTTCCTTTATGAAGCACGCAGAGCTCGTCACACAGCGAGCGAGTTCGCCGAGCTATAAAAAAATCATGCTGCAGCTCCAATATACTAATGCTTCACTCCAATTACAGACAGAAACACGGAGTCTACATGAGAACAGATCCCATAATCTTCATCATCCTCTCACACTGAACACCAGACACCATGAAGATGGCCCACACATGCAGGACAGAAATGAAACAGATGTGAAGTCCTCGGGATCGAAACAGCTTCACACTACATGGACGAGATGATCTGACTCTTTTCTGTAATAAATCAAACAGCTCCACCGCTCACTGTGAAGTTAAAGCAAAATAATCTGCATTCATTCAAAAATCATCAGCTTATTTATTGAAAAATCTTTTATATGTACGACCTCTGTTCATGTTGTACCTCCAAACTCTGAGGGAATATTCACAGCACACACAGGAGGCAGCTCTGAAACACAAAGACTTAATCAAATGATCCGACTGTTTCTTTAAACTGTATTTATTCTTTTAAAGGCTCCCTGTGGAGTTTAATTTCTAAACCAACATTCAGAGTTTCTCTCTAAAAGTCTCTGTGTGACTCTGACAGATCTGTTTCTTCAAAATAAAAATTCAGTTTTAAATGAGTCAGATGGAGAATCATCCACACGACGTAGACTGAGTTTCTATTGTGGACTCTGATGATCGATGTACTTCTGACTTCTATCTATCTATCTATCTATCTATCTATCTATCTATCTATCTATCTATCTATCTATCTATCTATCTATCTATCTATCTATCTATCTATCTATCTATCTATCTATCTATCTATCTATCTATCTATCTGTATCTCTGTATCTCTGTTACACTCCACATCTGTCTGTCCTTTGTTTTAACTTCACATCTCAGACTCAGATGTTTCAGGATCTTTGAACGTTTGTACATTTTGACTTCTCAACAAATCTCATTTCTTCTCTTTCTTCATTCATCCACCTTTTTAAAGTTGTATCTTCTTCCTTTCCCATTTTCTTTCTGCTTCATCTTGTTCTCTGCGTCAAGTTCATTATTTGTCATGTTAGGATCATGTTCGCTCTCATGTTTCATATCTGTGGTTGTTTCTGTGGCAGCCGAATAAAAAGAAACCCAGGAGGTTTCTGTTTTATTCTCCTTATTTCTCCACCATCCAGCTGAGCTTCGTTTTGCTCCCCGCTGCTGTCAGATGCTTTCCTTACATAATTGTTGTTACTGTAGTTTGTTTGTCTCCATATGGGGCCGAACGCCGACGTGATTATTTTATTCATGTTGTGATGATGGAAGCAGGGAAAGTTTTAATTTAAACATGTTGGAATAACAGTGACCTCTGTGTGATAAATCATAAATTCTGCCTCATTATTTATTAAAATCTTTATTTATACTGATTTAACAGCAGAACAAATATAAAGCGTCTGTGGTGACAGAGGAGGTGTTTGTTTCCTCTCAGATTCACGTTAACTCACCTGCAGATGAAATTAAAGGAGCTTTCTGTGTTTTTATTGATTCAAACTCTGAGTTTTAATCCTGTTTCTGACGAGCTGCACTTTCCCAGCATGCCGTGTTTCCTCCTCCCACACCGAGCGATCTGTCACCGCTCCACCATCCTAACGAGTCCTCCTCCCTGTTTAGGATCCCAGGGAGGTCTAATTAACGGACTTTGTTTGCACCCACGCCGCAACTCCCGGCTGAGATGATTTGACATACAAAGTCTTCAAAAACAGAAAATGAGAAAAGATATCAAACCCTGCGACAATGTGAGCAACAACGTACGAAGGCTTTAACAGCGGTTAATGAACGAAAACATGTTCCCTTCTTTGAAATTTGATCAAAGACGTTTCTCTGACGGACGAGACGCTTTGTTTTTATCAGCTCAGTTAGTTAAAGAGAAAAACTCTCACCTGGACTCCAACACGTGAACACCTCTACGTCTGCTTCTTCTTCTTCTTCTGTTTCCTCTATGTCTTCTGCTTTGTCTTTTCTTCTTCTGCTTCTTCCTGTTAACAAACAAGAAAACAGACAGGTGGCTGATGAAATAATTATTTTATGATCGAGACTAAAAAAGTTGACGACAGTAGTGATCAGATTTATTGATATTTAAAGTGGTTGATCACAGAGAGAGTTTGTTAACATTGAGCTGCAGATCTGCTCACATTCAGTCAGGACAGAGATGTTTTTCAATTATTATTGTTTATTACTGCTTATTGCACCCAGACTGATGAATCCACTTCTCAGATAGATAGATAGATAGATAGATAGATAGATAGATAGATAGATAGATAGATAGATAGATAGATAGATAGATAGATAGATAGATAGATAGATAGATGACTTTATTGATCCTCAGAGGGAAATGAAGTTGTGCTGTGAAATATCAGAAAATACAAAAGAATAACACGTCCAAAAAAAGGTTGAGGTAAATAAAAAAGGTTTGAGGAGTCTTGAGACTGATAACAAGGTCAGCAGGTGATGGTGGTGGTGATGATAATAATACTTGTATACTTCTATGATAATACTTATATACTTATCTAGTAAAGAGAATGATTTTCAGTGATTTCTGATGATTAGTTTTGGTCTCAGTTTGGACTTTAAGGTGAGATTTGCTGTTTGAATCTTCTCGACAGCAGCAGAGTCGAGCTGTCTGCAGAAATCAGCAGCAAACCTGTGAAATATTTAATGAAAGAGGATCCGAGTGTGACACACATCAGTCACACTGACGTCTCCTGACACAACAAGAGATCCCCGAAATCTGACAACACGTCAGGATTTTTCTCCTTTACGTGACCTGAAAGTTTCATTTAGGAACACCGAAGGTTCCTCAGCATGTCCATTTTACCCAACAGTACAACAGACAGCAGGGCAGGATTATTATACAGCACCTTTAGTGCTTTAAGACAAATAACACAAGGTCAAAAATATAATCAGGCACATTTTGAAATGAGAGCAGTTACAGTGAAAGATCAGAGTAAATACTTCAAACCTGAACAGAAACAAACAGCGATAACTTTTGTCTCACTGTGCTGTTACTCATTACTTACTCCATTACATCTATCTGAAATGTAATGGAGTAAGTAATGAGTAACAGCACAGTGAGTAAATGTACTTTACATCTTCACTGGTGATGTTTTTAATCAGTGGAATTAATTCACTTTCTCCGTCACACCGTACATCATATATGAGCGTATTTCGGCCTCGTCTGTGTGTTTTGATAAAAGCAGCAGCTGGTAAACTGACGTTAGAAGATAAATGATCCACTTAACCTCGTGCTCCGGCTCACGTGGCCTTTACTGTCCGATAACAAAAACACAATGAGATTAGGTCTGTTTTTCTCCGTCGGCCGGGCGGCGTCAGGCCTGTCAGGACGGCGGGAGGAAGAGCCGATCGGAGCCGCCGTCTGATTTTCTGCTGTTTTGTCTGGAGTCTCTCTCAGACTGAAAACCGTGAACGCACAGATTCTGTTTCTCTGCTGAACTGAGGACACAAAAATACGTCTTCAGGACGTATGCACAAATTAAAAAAAAGATGACGCGATAAGATGAATCCTGAGTCGTCTTATCGGAGCGCCGCCGTCCCATCACAGCGATTTCTGGGGTTAGGATCAGACCAACAGCCTCTGTGTTCAACCCTTTTATTGTGCTGCTGATTGTGTGTGAGTGTGTTTCTGTCCACACACACTCTATTTTATTCATTTCTCAGTCTGACTTTGTGTCTGTGTTTGTTCACGTGTGAAGCACTTAAAATGGAAATATTCCAATAATATACAAGTATCTTGAATCATTTCTTTCAGGAGGACTCTTATTTATGTTCATCTGACGTGTTTTTACTTCAGTCAGTCCTTCTGTGACAGGAAGAGTCTCCTTTTAATTGAACACATTTACAGAAACATCTACGAACATCGGCACTCAAAACATTCGATCATTTCTGCTGCTTTGTTTCCATCTTTAATTCCCACATCGTCATCTTCACCCCGTCTCTCTCCTCCCTCTCCTCCCTTTTCCAGCGTACATCAGGCTGTGACAGCTCGGCCATAACGCATAAAGACGTTGTGTCTGAACTCTATGAAACTCACTCTGGGAAGCCCATTACAGCAGGGCCGGGCCTCTTTATGCATTCATCCCGGGGCCAATATCGGCCCTCTATTGGGTTCAGAGGGCCACGGCTTCGGATGCAAGTGTAATATACACAGCGCATAAAACATTTATGCCGCGGCCCAGCTGTCTGCCGCTGTTCTCTGCTGTAGGTGAGGGTCGAGAACACACCAGATAATAAAAAACAATCCTTCACCGGCTCATAAAAAGTGTCAAGAGTTTGCTTCTCTGTCTGTGCTGCTCACTTTATTCTGCTGCATGTGACAGAAAAAAAAGGATTGACTTCATTAAAACGGCTCTTTCATGCAGAGAGGATGCAGTCACTTTCTCCGCTGTGCAGCTTTCTTTAGTTATTTAGCAGAATGACAGTAAAAAAAATTTTTTTTTTATACAATCGCATCAATCTGACGCTGCTTCACTCGTAGTTCCTGCAGATCTCACGTTGTAAGTGACGCGACACAAGAGAGTCTGAATCGTTTTTAAGAATAAAAACGTCACTCGAGAGCTGGTAAATGAGGTTGTAACACAAAAAATATTAGTCTGCCGTTTCCTGTGTAAACAGGAAGAACAGCAAGTTAAACCAACCAGTGTGGTGTGTGTCCGGGTGTGTGTTCAGGTGTGTGTGTTCGGGTGTGTGTCCGGGTGTGTGTTCAGGTGTGTGTGTGTGTGTTCAGGTGTGTGTGTCGGTGTGTGTGTGTGTGTCAGGTGTGTGTGTCGGGTGTGTGTTCAGGTGTGTGTGTCCGTGTGTGTGTGTGTCAGGTGTGTGTCGGGTGTGTGTTCGGGTGTGTGTGTGTGTGTCAGGTGTGTGTGTCCGGGTGTGTGTTCAGGTGTGTGTTCAGGTGTGTGTGTCAGGTGTGTGTGTGTGTGTTCAGGTGTGTGTTCAGTGTGTGTGTGTGTGTTGGTGTGTGTGTTGGTGTGTGTGTTGGGTGTGTGTGTGTTCAGGTGTGTCAGGTGTGTGTTCAGTGTGTGTGTCAGGTGTGTGTGTGTGTGTGTCCGGTGTGTGTGTGTCTGTGTGTGTCGGTGTGTGTCAGTGTGTGTCAGTGTGTGCCCAGGTGTGTGTCAGTGTGTGTCAGGTGTGTGTGTTCGTGTGTGTCAGGTGTGTGTGTCAGGTGTGTGTGTGTGTGTCGGGTGTGTGTTGTGTGTTCAGGTGTGTGTGTGTGTGTGTGTCGGGTGTGTGTTCGGGTGTGTGTGTGTGTGTGTATGTGTGTGTGTGTGTCGGGTGTGTGTTCAGTGTGTCAGGTGTGTGTTCATGTGTGTGTGTGTGTCGGGTGTGTGTCCGGGTGTGTGTTCAGGTGTGTGTGTGTGTGTGTTGTGTGTGTGTTCGGGTGTGTGTCGGGTGTGTGTGTGTGTGTGTGTGTGTGTGTCCGGGTGTGTGTTCAGGTGTGTGTTCAGGTGTGTGTGTGTGTGTGTGTGTCAGGTGTGTGTGTCGGGTGTGTGTTCCGGGTGTGTGTTCAGGTGTGTGTTCATGTGTGTGTCCGTGGTTCAGTGTGTGTCAGGTGTGTGTTCAGGTGTGTGTGTGTGTCCGGGTGTGTGTTCAGGTGTGTGTCCGTGGTGTGTCCGTGTGTCAGGTGTGTGTGTCCAGTGTGTGTGTTCAGTGTGTGTCAGGTGTGTGTGTGTTCATGTGTGTGTCCGGTGTGTGTCCGTGTGTGTCGGTGTGTCAGTGTGTCCGTGTGTTCAGGTGTGTCAGTGTCTGTGTGTTCAGGTGTGTTCCGTGTGTTCGTGTCCGGGTGTGTGTGTCAGTGTGTGTCCAGTGTGTGTTCATGTGTGTGTCCGGGTGTGTGTGTCAGGTGTGTGTTCAGCTATGGTATAACATAATGAAAGATTTTCTTCAGGTGGTTGTGTAGAATGAGGACATTGGCGCCCCCCAGAGGTTCAAACAGGCTTTCAGTCTCGTGTACAGAAACTCTGGAGCTCCTCTCGTGTTCTTGTCATGTTTCTTACCTTCTCCCCCCCTCAGCTGTACATCCAGACGACCACGCTGACCATCTCCATGAACCTGAGTGCGTCGGTGGCCCTCGGGATGCTCTACATGCCCAAAGTCTACGTCATCATCTTCCACCCGGAGCTCAACGTGCAGAAGAGGAAACGCTCCTTCAAAGCCGTCGTCACGGCCGCCACCATGTCGTCCCGGCTGTCCCACAAGGCGAGCGACCGCCCCAACGGGGAGGCCAAGACGGAGCTGTGCGAGAACGTCGACCCCAACAGTGAGTCCAAACGCCGACGTCCATCAGACACTGAGCGCTAAATAAAACGTTTATTAGTTTTATAGTTTATTAAAGGAAGAGTAGGATCAAATAATAAAGCATGTTTTTATTTTCCCATCCATTCACACTTTGATTTCCTCTCCTGACTGGATTTTAATGTTCCTGGACACCGAAACACATTTAAAAATAAACTTTAAAATTAGAGAGCAGGTTCTGTGATTTACAGAGAACCAGAAGTCAGCATTTTATGATTTATATGAACACACTGAATCCAGCTGAGGAGAGCCGACATGTTGTTTCTTTAATGAAACAGTTTGACACCCTCAGACGTTAGCTTAGCTTGGCATAATGACTGGAAACAGAGGGAAACTGCTTGCCTGGCTCTGCACTGCACTAAAATAACATATAAGATGTTCATCAGTGAGCTTTATGTGTTTCCAGGTGTGTTCTGGTACCTTTGGATGTCAAATTGTTCTTTTAAAAAAACATTTCCCATATTTCCTTCATTCATGCAGCTGTCTTTGATAAATATCTCAATAAGCTGACATGTCATATTAATATGCATCTTCGAGGATCATAACGCTGCCTTGATGAACTTTCTTATCAACATAACTGTTGCCAATAAGAAAATATTGATCTTCTTTGAATATCTGGTCATTTTGAAAAGTGTGTGTCGTTTGCTCGGCTCGTTTTCAGTTCTGGAGTTCAGGGTTCATCTTTAAATAACATTAATCTGTGAGTGACGATGAACAAAGATTTTATAAATGAGAGGACGACTGACGTGTGTGTGCACTTCTGTGTCTTATAACTTTATTAACAAAAAGTCAGACACAGTTAACAAACAAGGTGAAGCTTCATTTTAGTGAAATGTCATGGTAAGTAGGTGATAATTACCAAGAAAAGTTTTTATAATGTCTTTGAAATTACCCCAAAATTACCACATTATTTACCCAAAATTTATAAGAAATTTTATTTAAATGGCACCTTTCACACACAAAACACGGTTCAAAGTGAATTAATGAACTTTCTAAGAAATTTTCCTGCTAATTTCAGCTGTGATTGTGTCTGAAAGGAGCAAATAACGTTTATTCATTCACTCATTCAGTTATCATGTAGTGTGATTACTAAGAAATGTGAAGTGTTAAATTCATGTTACCTCGTAGCGTAATAAAAGAAATGAGCAGATATTTATTGCCTCCTTGTTGGGAAATTGGAGAACATAATGATTAAATAATGTTGGGGTAATTTCTGATCAATTTGGGGTAAATAATGGGATCATTTAGTAATTTCAGACTTTTCTCTGTGATTATCACCTCAAACACTAAAATGAAGCGTTACCACAAACAGCACCCAAAACTTTTCTGACGTCACATTTGAAGGCTCAGTTTCTGTGACTTTCTGAATCTGATGATCGAAAATTTCCACCATTTAACTCCATGAACTAAAAAGTGCCAGATAAAAACACGAGAGCCGTCTTCTCTTACTGACGTCCATTTTACTGCTGATCGTTCAGTCTTCCTCCATTTTCCACAAAAGGGCGAGCATGCAGAAACATCTTTTTTTATTTAATCAAAGAAAAATCCCCAAACTTCCTCCACAGGAAATCAGAACTAATGATAAAGACTTTAAAGTGGCATGTTCCCAGAAATAAAACGTGCACAAATTGAAATTACATGGCAGTGTGATCAAATTATGGCCTCGCAGTGGGACTCCCTGCGACGCTCTCCGGGAAAACTCACCAAATAATGTTTTTCTCCCCCTGACAGGCTAATTTCATAATTTATCGGAGGTAAGAGCAAATTAATCTTCTTCTTCTGCTTTGCTGTCCTGACCTTGATCCATTTTCTTCTGGAGGTTTGAGGAGAGAGAGAGAGAGAGAGAGAGATGAGGGGAGTGTGCGGTGAATGTAAAATGTTCCTCCACAGCTCTTTATCGCCATCTTCCAATTGACTCATAACTTTTACATGAGGAGGGGATAATACGGCTGTTTGAGTGGCAGATTTACCGCCTCTCTCTGCCGCGGCGTTCAGGCTATTTTGGGTGTCACTTTAACAGCACGTTTGACCCCTGAGACCTCAAGTTTTACTGCTCCTGTAAACTGGCAGCACTGGAAAATCCCTCCTTCAACGCTGGTGAGAGATATTATGAGAAAAGAGGATTTAACTCTTCTTCTGTGGTGGAGGAGCGACGACCAGGCTGGAAATAGGCAGCAGTTTGTATTTTCTTTCCACCGTCTCCTATAAATTTAGTTAAATGTTTCATTAAAGTTGGATGGAAATGTGTTGTTTACACTGTCAGAAATATTACAGCAGCTTGTCACTAAAGTACGGCTCGACGTGAACTAACTCTTTCTCCTGATTTGTTTGTATATCTGCACTCAGGATCTTCCACTTTTTTAATTTCCTTTATTTTAAAGCTACTCAACCTCAGCTTACAGGGTCAAATCTACCTTAAACTAAAAAGGTAAAACCATCCAATCTAAATGTAAAATAAATATTTGACCTCACACACAGTCTCCTGATATTGTGCCTTTCGGAGAAATTGCACATATATTTACCTTTTCTGCACATTTAGTTACCTAAAGGTCCAATAATGAGCCTTGGGGGGGCAGATAGGTGTAGATTTTACTTTGTGGGGCAGAAACTGTTCGTCTGTTTCTGAGCATCTGATTGATTTTATAGTTCTGTATGTTCACCAGTAAATAAATATTAAATAATTCAGACCCTGACAGAGCAGCTCTCTGGTGCCCCCTGTAGATCTGATCATCACGGCTCATCAATCAGTCTTGGGGGGGTCCACCCGAGCGCCCCCCTCCCTCAGTGTTTCTCACTCACTCGGTTTCTCTCCTCCTGCAGTCCTCACTCCTTCAGCCTCAGCTGTACTGGTTCTCCATTTTCAAACCCTCTCTCTCCTTTCAACCCCCTCTCATGTAATAGTCCTCAGTCACTTAAGATGGCTTCATCTCTTCTTCTCTGCCCCCCCCCCCACAGCCGATTCCCCGACAACAAAGGCTTCGATCTCTCGCTGTTCTTCTGCTCTTCAAAGCCCAGATCTCTCTGATTCTGCTCTCTCTGCCTTTTCTCCAAAAGACGACTCCGGACACAAAAAGATGAATCTCTTAAACTCAGAGTGAATCCTTACAGCTCCTCAGATCTCAGATCTCAGCCTCGTTCTCCTGTACAGTGAAACACCTCCACACACTTTCTAACACACCTGTGACGTTCAGTTTGGTTTGAAAGGATGAATGTTGAAACTCAGTGAATTAGTTCAGGTGTGTTAACGTGAGGCGTCCACCTGTTGGACAAGATGGACGAAGACGAAGAACATTTACTGTTTTCATCCTGTGTTTTAGGTTTGTAGAGAATTAAATGTACTTAAAACAAGCTAAAGGGCTGTTTTAAATATACTTTATTTAATCAGGAAGTCACGTTGAGATTTCATTTACAAGTGAGACCTGAGTCTCAGACACGCTCAGACCAACTCAGGTATTAACAGATTTTATCATTTAAACAATGAATATTAATCTATCAAACACCTGTTTGTCTGTTTTTATCAGTCTCTCTTTTACAACGAGTTAAACAACATATTTTTTAAAAGACTGAGTTCATTGACAGATCAAACACAGATTCTCTTTCACCACGGCCGAGAGATGTTCAAACCTTTACTGAAGTAAAAGAACCAAATGTGAAAATACTCCATTACATTTATACATTACATTTCAGGCCTGCATTCAGAAGTAAACATTTTATCAGCATCGTGTAGTTAAAGCAGTAAAAGTGCTGTAGTATTACTGAAAACGATGTTGTGCTCCGATTCTTTATATTTTTATGATTATCAGAACAATCAATGTCATATTTTTCTCCAAACAGAAGAATATTTCTTCACACAGATCCTGACTGATTAACAGACTTTGTTTCTTTTTAAACACAAAACACAAATGAATCCGGTTTGCTGAACGAGCAGAAGAAAATCAGATTAAAATAAAAACTGTGTCCTGAAGATAAAATGAGCTTTACTGTAAAAACCACTGAATCCAAACCTGCAGCTGCTCTTTGTCTCCATCAGCAGCTGTCAAACATCTGTGAGGTTTTATTTCAGTCCGGTCGGTGCAGAACACCTTGATAACAGGTCGGACAGGTGAGTCTGTCTCAGGTGACATCTGTGTGAAGAAACACGTTAAGACTTTGTGATGCGTTCAGCCCTTCATATGCATATTATGCCATTTTCTCTTTTATCTTCCCAACATGAGTGATGATGAGCTTTTGGCTTGAAGCCATTTGTCATTGGATGAACACTGAGGGGGGGGCAGCTGCAGGGGGGAGATATGGAGGTGACCACAACCAAAGGAAACAGATGACACCTGCTCATTTAACACCTGACGGCCTTATTTTCATCATCAGCAACGGCCAGCACAAGCTAACCTTAACCCCTCTGAGGGGCCTTTAGGGGCATTTTAGAGGGTATTTAGGGGGGGCTTCACTCAAACGAGGCAGCGCAAAGACAGTTGTTGTTGTTGTTTTGGTGGATGGTTTTTTTTTTCACATTGTGTTTTAGACCCTTAAATCCAGTATTTTTATTAAACACTGCAGCAGCACCCCATCACACTTTGGAGACGAGTTCACCTGAAAAACACACGTTGAGAGATTTCTTCACATAAGTGAGGATGTCCAGAAATAAGATGAACAGTTAAATCTCTGTATTAATAATAGAAAAGGACATTAATATTTCATTCCAGGAGATTAAATGACTTGAAATAAGATTAGTGTTTTTCTTGTTTCTCCACATGGGTTTTGAACCGCTGACCTCAAGCGTATTTATTCATCACAGCGACCCTCGAGCTGCACCGTCATGAAGCGAGGCGGCAGGTGGAGACGCCCACACCGTCGCCGGTCGTCGTCCTGAATGATTAAAATAAGGCCTTTTAACAGAAAGTCATTCTCCAGAGGCTGAGAGCTTTTCTTTGTTCTTCTGAGTTATGACCTCTCAACATGTAGAAAACGTCACATCAGTATTTTACACAGAAACATAACAGAGAGAGAGAAAGTGTCATAATTCAGCTCTTATCTCAAAGCTTTGCTGTAATTTCACTCTACATCTGTCATTCCTCCTGTCATTAGCTGCCTCACCTCCATCAGAAAACTTCACATTAACCTTCAGCCGCCGGGACCGATGCTGATCTCTGCTCTGTCCGTTTTCTCCTGTTTCAGGTCCAACAGCAAAGAAGAAATATGTGAGCTACAACGACCTTGTGATCTAACAGCATTCCTCCATCCCAACGACAGACTGAGAGAAGAGAGAGCTGGAGACGTCGGCCCTGCCGGCTGAAAAGAGACGGAGGAGAGAAGAATGCTTTTCTTTTGTTGTTTAATATTTTCGGTCTCGTGCTTCATTGCCCACCACAGACGTTCGGATGCTGAAGCAAAGCACTGTGGGACTTTCCTTTGGGCGCACACACATTTTCACTCGGTTAAAGAGAAGTGAGGGAGCGAAGAGTTTTTAAAGGAAGAAGTCTTGGGGGTTGTTGGGAAAATGTTGAGAAAATAAAAAATAAATCTGTTATGTTCGTGACGATGACAATGATGATGAAGATGGTGGCGGTGGTTCTGAGAACAAACATGGGATACATCAGCAGATATGTTGCGGCCTGCAGGCTGCAAACAGTCGCAGAGCTGTCGGGCACGGCGTCGCGTCTCTCTGCTGTTGATGTCAAACGAAGCAGCCATCTCGGCATGACGTGACCTTTGTACGGAGCCTCCTCTTGTCTTTTAATGTACTTCCAAACTGCGAAGTCCCCCCGCCCCCGTCCACCCACGTGTACTTCGTTATGGCTTATCTGTTGGCCCCTTTGGTTTTTGGTTTTATTTCCTTTTTTTTTAAACGATGAGTATGACGTTGCTGATTAATCTATTTTGCTCTTGCTTCTTGGATGCACATTGTTTTTTATTGAAGCCATATTCTTCGCTTTGAGATTTGGAGCGCTTTGCTCACGCTGCCACCAGCGGTCTGATTTTTACCACTGAAATGCAGAAAACAGATTTACTCACCCTGATTGGGACAGGGAGTGATGGGAGCGCACATGAACACACAAGGACACGTCATTATTTAACACCACACACACACACACACACAATGTCTACTACATCTGTAGATTTAATAATATGACTGATAAAGTTTGTAGGAGAGGATTTTGTCACTCGTGTTATTTGTTTTTCTTCATCTTATATCTTTTTGAGGGACCGTTCTGGAACTACAGCTCCCATGATGCTTTGGGGGATGTAAAGAGAAAACACGATGTTTGTTTGTTTTTACTCCATGTCAGTGTCCATGTGGTCTGATTGTCTGATTAATCAGCTGTTAGCAGCTCCTGTATCAGTGGACAATCACTGATCACTGTGAGACTAAAGGAAACTGAAAAACAGTTCGACTCTTTGTTTTGTTTCTCAGCTGGTTTCTGGAGCTTCATTCAGAGGAAATGTTGGATCGAGTACGTAGAGGACTGTGTCCGTCAGGTTCAGTGTTTTAAAGGAAACTCCAGCTGATTTTCTCTCAGTTTACTTTATCAGTCGGTTGAGACTCGGGCCTGCAGGTTTCGTTCGTCTCATTAGTGTTGACAGGAAGTGCGTCCTCAGCTCGTCTGAAGTGTTTGGACTGTAACAGGTAAAACATGAACGTTTGGCTGACTTTAACCATGAAACGTCCTCATTTTTCATCGAGTTAACAGACAAACTAGATCCTCTGACTTGTTGTTTTCTAACAGCTGCATGCTCCCGTCCTCGTGTTTCTTCTCCTCTTTAATAGAAACTAACTTTAGTTTTCAGATGAGGAATGTGGACATTAGACCGGGTTGCCTCTAAACTTTTAGCTGCTTTCTGTTCACGAGGTTTGTTGTCCAAAAAAATCTTCACTTGAGTCAGCTGATGTGGTAAAAATCAGATTTCTGAGCAGCCAAGGACACAAAGCCAAAAAAAAATTTTAAAACGAAAAAAGCAGGCGTGTTTTTTAAAGGCCTTTGTTTGAACTGTTTGAACTGTTTGTGGTCTCATGATGAAAGTATCTCATCCCATTATGTGTGTTCCTCCTCCACACCGCATACACAATGACTTCTCCAGTATTTTGTAGGTGTATGATGATGATGATGATGATGACCCTTAACTGTGTTGTAGCCGATTTAAAAGAACCTTCAGTGGTCCCGACCTCTCCGAGACCCCGCGAACCGCCGATACAACTAAAGGTGTTGATGTCAAGGTTGTCAATGCATGCCTGATATGTTCGATGTTGAAACAGAATCTGAAAAAAAAAGCTTAAAATAATGAAATTCTCACGACACAGTTGATCCACCTGTCTGCTCTGAACTGTACTGTTTCTGATTTCTTTACCGTCGATCTCCACCGACACGTTCTCACACAGCAGAATATGGCTTTGATTGGTTTCTTATTTTCCTGGAAACTATGGGAAATGGAGAAAAAGATGAATATATATTTAAAAAAACAAAATACTTGTAAAAAAAAAAAAAAAAAAAAAGGAAGCATGTATGTTTTCTACTGTTTGTACTCGGTATAATTATGTTGCCCTTGCTGCTTATGTGCCAATGTTGTGGGAGAGATTTTACATTCGGCCACTCATGCAACTATTCTGTGGTGTTGTCCAAGAATGTATCAACATGAAATAAAAAAACATTTGGTTATTTTTTTATAGATATTCCCTGAAGAAACGCAGTCTGGTGCTCGTGTCTTACTCTCACAAAGCTTCGTCTTCAGTTGCCTTGAGGAACGTTTGATTTATTTCCTTCCTCGTCTTTCACACTCGGACCTGCAGCAGTGAAATCAGTCTGATCTTTTGGATTTACAGAACATCAAAATTTGCCTGAAAAAAAATGTCTTGTCTCCGTTTTCCTTTTTTTGCACTAATTGAGATTTCACATGCTTCCTTTTGTGGAGCAAATGGGCACTGAAGCTGCTGGGAATAAAAATAAAATATTTGAAGTGCATGAAGGAGTTTTCAGAAAATGAACCAAAATGAACCGATCTCAATTCTTAGAAGCTTGTTTTTCATTGAATATCATCAATAAAACTAAATCTACAGATCCTGAATGTGCAGCTCAGATAACAGTGTTTTGCCACACTCACCCGCCCTCTGTACTATTATAAAACTCATTATTTCCCACATTGAGACAAGTCGCCGTCTCATGAGCAGTATAAATGTACAGAGTCTGCTGCAAAACACGTTCACAGCAAAACGTCACTTCAGTGAAACACTCGGGGATGGAAAGAGAATCAGGATATTTCACTGAAGACAATGACAATGGAGATGAATAAAAACTGTTATAAGAATGAAATTAAAGAACAACTTTAAGGCTGAAAAAAAAACTTTTAGCAGCAAAAACAGTGAATTATATACAGACAGGTGACAGATTAAAGTGCTCCTCGGTGTTGATTCCTCAAGTCTCTGAACTCTCCTGTGTTCAGGTTTCTACAATCGGACAGAGACTCAGTTTAAAAGCTTATTAACAGAGCAGGATGGCTGTGGTAGAAGGAAACTTAAAAACAGGAAGTTTCTTTGGTTTCTAAGCTGGTTTCTGGAGGTTTATTCAGATGAACTTGGATGGTGCGCGTCATAATGAATGTTAAAATATTAAGTGATGTAAAATAAGGGTTTCGTGTTCAGATCGTGGTTCAGGTACAGGAAACTTCAAATCTAGAGCTTTATTCTTAATATGTGGATGTGGATATATGGATGTTGTCTTGTCACAATGACTCCATGTTGGTCTTGACAAAAGGTTGAAGGCGCCGTGGCCTCTGATCAGCAGGTGAGGTGGCTGACCAGACGGAGGAGCAGAGTGTTGTTTGGCGGACAGGAAGCGACCTTGAACAGAGGAAACATGGTTGGCAAAAAGCAAAAATTCACAAAGAGCAAAACTAGAGCAGGTGTGATACGTTCGCTACGACTGAAGCTGAGAAAATGACCTGGAGGTGAGTGAGAGGGTTAAAAAACCGCAAAGGTTTTTTCACTGATGATTCATTTCAAAGCTCATTTATCTCGGTGTAATTTCTAATGTTGGTAAACATTACGAATGTGGTAAACACCACCAAATGTGCAGATACAGTAAACACAACACACGGGCCTGTAAATGTAGTAATGAGAGTAAAAGTAAACTGCTCCTGACAGCTCCTCTGATGACAGTTTGCCAATTTTTCAGTGATGCACTGGGGTGTGCTGGGTAATTAATCATCCCCAAGAGGCCTGTAGGCTTTTGTTTAAAGCTGCTCGGACAGCATGAACCAGTGAGGAGGGTTCACTGTCGGCTGTATGCTGATGTCCTGTTAACGGGAGGACGACAGGTTCAACGTGTCTTTCTCAAGTCTGGGTTTAGTGTCTTTGTCATCAAAACAAAAAGCTTTACAGTAACCTCATGGACACACATGTTCAATAAATTAAAGCTTCTCATACGTCCATATGAACACTGAAAGAGTTACTTTATTTTTCATGGACAGTTAAAAAGAAGGATCAAAATCAATGCAGCAGATCTGAACCAGGAACATTCTTCTTCCTTCTCAAAACTACATCACCCATAATGCAACTGTACCACCAACAGCTGTGTGTGAGACTGTGGTGTGCTATGCTATTAGCAGCTAACGTAGCCTGCAGCAGAGCTGAGAAGCTGCAGAGGTTTGCACACTTTGATCCACTTTCAAACTTTCAGTTTTCAACCATCACTCGAGGACATTTATCAGACAGTTGGAGAAACTGAAGGTTTAAACTGCTTTTAAAACAACTGCAGAAGAAACACCTGGAGATACTTGGTGAGTTCATCTCTAGGTAAACACCAACATCAGATCTTATTTTCAGGCCAAGTTGATGCTGAAAGAAATTACATTTAGCATCTTCTCTACCTGCTGCTTTTAGAGAAACCTGGACTCCTTCAAACCGGCTACCTGCAGGAGGAGTTTACAGGTAAGTGTGTCATTGAGAAGCTGAACTAACTGGTACAAATGTTCCCAAAGGTTCTTGCATTTCTTTGCATAATCATGTCAGTCAGTGCTGTTTGAGGAAAACTCTTTACAACCTACAAGAAGATAAAAATGCTCTGAAAATAAAATATTTAAAAATGTCCAAGGTTTGAGGAGAAGCAGCTCATAAAAATCTGATGTTGAACTGTGATGTTAAACTGTCGGCAGAGAGAGACAAATATTCAGTTTAAAGTCTCTCTAACTTAAATGCTTAAATGTCCTCTGACTTTGAGGGCAAACCTGGACAGAGGCAAACCTTCAGTGCTGCTGACTGCTGGACCAGACTCTTCTTAATAAACTGAAATTCATCATTTTCCTCTCAGCAACAGAAATATCAGAACCATCAATCATCAGCCAGCAGCCTCTAATTACCTGTCCCACGCTGTAAGGTCCGTCCAGTCTGGATATGTAAGAAGTCCTTATACCTCATATCTTACCTCATTAAAACTAACACCTGACCTGGACCGGTAACTCACTAAAATCCTGGATATTGGTTCTATAAACTCATATAATCTACTCTTATTCTTTTTATACCCTGATATGGGAATAATAAAGTTCTATTTTATCTTATATTTGCCATTTTCAAAGTCGTAAAAGTCGTGCTAACATTTTGTTAAAATATATTTAGTTTGTTAATAACCCAACAGTACTGTAAAAAAAAACTAATAACTGGGTGAAGTTATTATTGTGTTTCTGATCCAAAGACTCTCAGTGTGCACAAGCTGTTTTAGTGATATCTTCCTCGACACCTCAGCACAGTGGAGGCTCGTGCACTCAAACATTTAGGCCAAATAATTAGAAATGAATCTGCTTCTTGTTTCTAGTCAGCTTTTGTTTACAACTGTTGTTTTCTCTCAATAAGAGACCCATCCAAAATTTTTCTTTGCAGATCTTCGGACTAATTATTGCCACAGTTGCAGTTCTACCTTGCTCTCTTTCTCTTTCTTACACAGTGTTTTTGTTCGAAGTTCAGAAACTTTTTTATATTATTATGCTAGCAAAAAAAAGACTGCATTTTCCACTGCAGTGGATGTTGAAGAGCTTTGTCAGCATGTTTTCCTGCTGCTGGGATATCAGAGCTCTAATACGACTACTGGCATCTCATCCTCCCTCCCAGAAACACTAATTGGTTTGGCGGCGACTAATCTAATTGGACACTGAAGGTTAGTTATGTGGATCCACACAGAGCCGCCCCCCCTCTTCAAATCGTCCTTATCTGGCGCTCAGAAAGAGGCTCAGAGACGGTGAGGGAGGAGACGGAGGAGACGATGCTGCTTTATCATTAATTCCAGTGAGAGAGGGGGAGGCGGGGTGAGGGATGGTTGAGGAACAGAGAGGAGAGCAGCGACCGACATAAACGAAAAGTTTGTTAGAGGCAGCTTTCAGATTTAATGTTACTGTAATCATCATATTCATTCATCATCATCTGCATTCATCCTTCTCTTCAAGAAAAACTCCACCTCTGTTTTATTTAGCTCCAAACACACTAATAATAATAATAATAATAATAATAATAATAATATAACCTGTGGAGATATTTGAAGGCCCCTTTACTCCAACCTACATAGAAAAACAATGCAGGATTTGTGTATCTCTGAAGACGATTAAAAGTCTCTGAATCCATCTATGACTTAACAGTTAGCTGAGACTCTAAGATGGATTTGACCCCAAGATTTACTTTCCTCTTTGTCACCAGACAAGATTTCTGTCTCGATCAAGTGTTTTTCTTGCTCTAAGCTTTGGCAAAGTGAGTGTAGGTCACATGGTGAGAGAGGGAAGTAAACCTGGGTGTCATCTGCATAGTGTGTGATAAGTGATTAATATTAATATTAACACAGGAATAAACTCAAAATCTCATTTGTTACAAAGCCACAAATGTGAATACTGTTAATCTATCATGATCTCCAGTGTTAATTATGGATATCAGACACTGAATTATGTTCCAGTGGTTCAACCAGAGATTTTATTTTAAACGAGTTCTTAAAAAGATGAATTTCAGTATTTCATAAAAAGCTAGAATTTGAGAAAACATTGGGGAAAAAAACATCATTTTGTGTCACAGCTGAAATGTTTTTTCTTCTCTTTTATCTTTTTAATCATGATGCGACCTCTCTCCCTTTGCAGGATCCAAACACATTATTCACTTGGTGGTTTTTAGAGGTGTTGATCAGTACCAGCAACTCGGTGATCTCTTCGCCAAGTGCTGACTGAATTTTTCTAAAAAGGGAAGTGAGAGAAAACATTGCACATATGAAGACAGAATAAAAGCCATGTTCTCAGTTACAGTTACAGTTGCTGTTATTGAGCCACGCAGTACAATCGTCTTCATGTCGAGTAAAGCTGCTGACTGATGGGAAGTTTCACAGATTAATCCATCCTCTCTGATACTCGCTGACTCGCTGTCAGAGTCTGATTCGACTGCATCTCAGGATGAAAAACAGCAGAGGGGATGCAGTGGGAATGAATGGAGAAGGAGGAGGCCAAATGTTGAGGCTCTTTGCTCTGTTACCTTGAGTTTCTGCTTATGAGGCAGATTGCAGTTCTCTGGTTCTTTGTTTTTTCTTTCACTTCTCGCACACTCACTTTCTTTCTCCTCCATCTTTATCTCATAATTCACTTAAACTCACAGGAAACGTCACAATAACTGTAATAACCTCACTCCTGGTTATCATCCCAATCCTCATTAAGGACCTTAAGATTCATTTTCACTATATTGGACATGAACCTGAGCCCTGTTGTAGTTAAATCTGCTAAACTACTGCAAAAATAACAATCCTGTTATTTTTTTCTAATTTGTCTAATTTCCCTGAAAAGTTAGTATGAATCAGAAAAAACATTAACTCGTGTTTGTTGTTGTCGGGAGTCAGCTGAAGAAGTTATTATCTGGTTGAACCAGACGTCACTGAGAAGCACACAGAGAAGTTTAAACATGTTTGTGACAGCAGAAACAGTGTGGTTAGTTAGTTTAAAGGATTATCTCTGATTATTCATACTGTGGTTAAAAAGTCGACAGTCAGGATGGTGTTTAATGATGAAGACAGACTCGTGAGGATTAGTGAGAATGAGTTCCTTATAAGATAATTATATTAATATTATACAAAACTGTCAACTTTTGTTCTTATTTTGTCAGATTCAGTCAAACCTGTGGCAGTTTCTATTCTGTGTTTATGAACAATAATACAGATTATATTATTACATGTGTGTCGGGTAGGAAATATTTAACAGAATTTCTACTTTCTCTAAAACATTTAAGGGACTAAATAATCCAGTAATGATCCGCTCTAATCATAACCAAATAATGAATTTACAGACAGAATTGCAGCTGTAAATAATGTACATATTGAGAAAACACCCTGTCAGGAGGCATCTACTCGTTCAGGCTGAAAACTGAATCGTTGTTAATGCGTGTGGATGTTTGTCACAGTGGACCCTGTTGGGAAACCTGCAGTGACTGACATGGGAGGACATTGATAAAAACTACGAGTGCTGGTGGAGCTGAATCTGAATGAACCTGAATCATGTTTGGACAGGACACGAGACAGTCTGTACAAATAAAGTCCACAAAATAATGCAGAAGATGCTGCAGAGATGATAAAGCTGACCGACAGCTGATCCAGTTGTGCAGCTGTCAGACGAGACTTCAGCCGACGGTTCAGACGACACAACGTCTTATCTCATTTCCTCGATCAGTTGCTTGATACCTCCCTCTTCACCTCTTTACTGTGACAGACTAAGATGTGAGGGAAACAAAGATTTTCCCAACGTGTGAGAATAAATGCCGTGAGCTCAGCATCAAATATCAGCTAAAAATCAGCAGACACCACAGCGACGTGTGCGTAACAAATCAATTCAACCAAAGAAACAACAAATCTATATTTAGTAGATTGGTATAAAATTCATGTGACAAAAAAGAAACAATTCAGTTATTAAAAACACTAAATAACTCTCTGTTTAACATGATTTTAACAGTAAATGCACACTAACATGTCCATAGACAGATACAAAATGTGTTTTACACTGTTTGTTCATTTGTTTTTACCTTATTCTGCATTTTAAACCTTCCACAGTCATCTGGACTATCTTTAACTAAAGATTAGAGATAATTAGAGCTCCACAATCCTCCAACATTTAACACAAATCTGCTTGTTTGTCACCTGCATGAAGCTCCACCTCTTCCTGTTTCACCTGTAAACTGTCAAACACGAACAGGAAGTCACCTTCTCACCATCACTGAGACTAATGAGCGACGTCAGAGGAAATACTTGTTCTCAGCTTCTTTTCAAGGCAAAGAAAATAAAATCCATACAGTAAACAGAATACAGTAAACAGAAGGAGATCAGACTGTCAATCATAGGTTTAACAGTAATTCATTAAACGAACTTACATAATTAACATCAATTAAAGTTTAAATTCCTGATTTAAAGTTTCCTGTATCTTTAACGTTTTGTCATTTCTGTATTTTTCTTCGTCTGTCGCATCCTTTCCCACCCTGCACAGGATTATCTTTCTTTTCTGACAAAAAAAGAAGCCTGGTAATGACAAATATTTCAATATTTGAACGTCTAATTTGAGATAAGCCCAACCTTGTGGCAAGGCAATTAAAAACTGTGAATGGAAATGAATGGTTTATCTGAGCGAGGCATCGAGGGCGGCTGGAAAGTGATGGAGCCACCGCGCTGAAAGGAAACATCACCACTGCAGGAGGAACAAAACTCGGGATTTGACACGGCGACAATAAAAGCTGCGTATATATGAGATGGAAGTTATTGCTCTATAGTGGCTTATTTGGCTCCCCACCAGCAGCGTCTTTACACTTGATGAGGTCCTCTCTGCTATCTGCTGAGAGATAGCAGGTGTCAATGGAAACCAATTTACGGCGTCCAGAGCAAAGCAAGTTATTAACCCTCCTGCCAAAGGACTGTATCTCCTCTTTCTCTCTGTATTTCAGGAAGAGCGAGTAAAGAGAGAGAGAGAGAGAGAGACAGCAGAGCGAGACTCAAACAGCAGTTTAAGAAGTAGATTAGTCGTTTGACATTTTGCCTTTTTAAATGCTCAAGTTAAAGACTGAGAGCAGCTAAAACCTTCCCAGAGGAGACGGATACAGCAGGAGGACGGACAGTGAAAGACAAAGGATGAAGAAACACATCTGTGTCCTTCAAACGTCATTGACAAGTCTGCACACCAAATAACCAAAAGACAATGAAAAAACAACCACGTCAGGATCGATGTGAATCAGCTGAACCTCAGACAAAAAGCTTCATAAAATGTGAAGAATCAAGAATCTTTATTGTCATCATGTTTTCACATAACTAAGTTAAGATTGGTGACTTCCAGCTTTAAACATAAATATAATGTAAAAATATGTAATATGTACATAAATATCTAAAGATTTAAAGTTGTAGCAGCAATGTACAATGGGGTTGAAGGAATTTGGGGAAAACTGCCTTTAACTCGACGTGGTTAAAGTCTCCGGCCACGATCACAGCCCGCCTCTGGATTATTGTTCATCTGCAGACTGATCATGCAGCAATTTAGCATTAGCTCGCGGTGGTGACATGTAGACGGCTCCACCTCTGTGTTTCTCTGAGGCTGCAGTCCTGTCCGCCCGGAGAAGAGAGCGCCCCGCTAGCTCCACTGCCACGCGTCTGTGAGATGTTGTTATCCAGCCAGGTCTCTCGGTAACGATCGCCACACAGCTGTCGATCTTTCTGGCGTTTGTGAGGAAGAGACTGGGAAGAGCCGGTCTGTATGGGTTAGCTTGTAGCCTAGCACGCAGGCCGCCCCTCCTGCCCCCTGCCCTGCTGTTTGTTTACGATGCCACGCCTCCTCTGTCTCCTTGGCAACAGAGGGGGGATCATAAAAGCCTCGGCTCAATGGTCCGCTGAATCTCTGGCGGCACAAAATCCATCTCCGGAAACGCTTCGCAGGTGCAAAGCGCACTCTCCCCAATCTCCAACAGTCCAGCCCCACCGCACACCGAAAGATCACCAACAACACAAACAAATATCTTGTTAATAAAACTATTTTTTATGTCACATATTTCATGTCTCTAGACTCACGTTTTCTTCAGTTTTTCTTCAGTGATTATAGTCAGGATTGATGGAGGATCGATATCAGCGGCTGATCCAGGCTGGTGTTGGGAGGCCTCAGAAGATCTGTCTAAATATGTCCAACATATATTATCACACATTGGACTGATCAGGCAACATGATGAGCGGGTATCAAGCGAAATTTTCATTCATCCTTCATCATCCTCCCAAAATATGAAACTGCAGCTACATGATGATGCTAACTGATGAAATATCACTGTGTGTTATTTTGAGGTGTGTTACAGACTAACACGCTCCATACAGCTACAGTAAGGAGGGACAACAGTGTGTCTGTCAGTCACCAACCAAACCGCCTCAGTTTATTGACCTGTCTTTGAGACACACTGAAGACAACTGATTTGTCATTAAAAACCTTTTCCTCTTGATTGGAGAGCTGGATCCACATACATGTAAAAGACGTGTCCACATCGTCCACAGTACACCTGTGCTGCACCTCGTGGGGGGGGTGTGGACATCAAGTATTAAACATATCTGGATTAAAATCAGGATTAAAATCAGGGTTAAAAAAAAACCCCTGAAGGGACATAAATCTGACAGTATTTCTTGGTTTCATGTCAGATGTGTGTGGTCTGACAGCTGGATGTGTTTCCTCCGTCGTGGTGTTGATTACTTACAGGCGTTTTGTTCACGTATGAAAATGTCAGACAGCCTGCTGCTCAGCTGCTCTTCTGTCTCAATACAACACAATTATTCTCAGTCGGGGGGACACCTGCTGATGACTGAGGGCCAAAGACCTGAACAGATCTGACTCATTATCTCCTTCAGGTCCTTTAGCACCCAGCAGCTCTGCAGGTCTGAGGGAATATTGATCTGTCCATCACGGCTGCACAGGACGGAGGTTTGTTCTGCTTCTTACAAACAAACAAAGACTGCAGACAGACAGACGGACAGCAGCTCAAACTGCACTTTACTGAACTGAGTGTGTTTATTGATCCTCTGGTGTCACTAAGAAATAAGTGATCATCAGCATCAGCCCTCTGCAGCTTCATGAACAGTGACCAGCAGACAAACACGGCTTCTTTCTTTTTTTTAGCTCTTTAATTTATTTGTCTCTGATCTGACGTCGTATCGACCTTCCAAAACTGAAACAAACGACCAAATAAAAAATGATGGATGTGGCAGATTTCTGCTCTGACACTGTGGTCAGGGCTCAGTCGGATTTATCCACAAAAACACCTGCTTAGGGAAAAGAAAGAGTTCAGAGAAAACACCGTTCACTGTTTCTGAAGGCGATGAAGAGCAAACGTGTCAAAGTCTGACATTTTGTTGAGCCGACCCCTCACACACTCCCACCACATGAAGCCACCTGACAGACAGCGCTCGTATTTCACCTGCACAGCTTTGACAGTTTAACACAGACGTGCTGCTGCTGTCGGTCCTGTCGCCGTTTTAGAGGAAGAAGTCCTCAGATACACCTGAAGCTTTATTAACACAGAAAAACACATCAGACATTCAGGACGGTGCTGTTTGATGCCTGTCGAAATGAAAAGATGTCCACTGATAAATTATTACGATAGCAGCTATTAGTCCTACATGCTGTAATGACGAGTGACCTTCTAACACCTTCAAGTGTGTTCGTTTAAATGTCCGCTGGCATTTCTTTCCCATAGGTGAGACGTAAAAGCATTTTCACATAAGAAACTTTATGTAGAGCCAAACAAACAATATGTAGAAGTCTTTAAATGTACGACCTGAAACAGCTGTCAGTGTCTGAAACAGCCCCAGAAGCCTTAAATACCCCGAACTAAACCCACATAAAGCCCCCTTCAGCCCCATGTCTCTGCTCTCTTGTTGTCATCAACATTAATATTGACAGATTTTCCCACTGTGCAATATGAAGCAAACCAACACTGCACACTCTCTGTAAAAGCCTTTAAATCTTCCAACAAAACCACAGCATCAGCCAACCCCATTTCATCCCAAACACTCCATTTTCTGTCGCCGTTATTAGCACGAATATCGACAGATTCTCCCAGCGAGGTGCATCCAGCTCGCCGGCGGCCGCGGCCCCCTCATCCATTCTGCTATCCTCCCAGTGCACACATCATCTGTTTTGGGCTCCTGGGCGATACATCACTGTGGCGGGGCAGAGAAAAGCTCTTTAAGTTGCATAAACACAATGTCGCCCGGGCACCCACCGGCTGCTGTGATGGATGGGGACCGCACACAAGAAGAGAGAGGGGGATTCTTCCCGGAGCCACCGACTGTCATTAGTTCACACTTTTAACTAGAGAGGCCGCTGTGGTCACTGCTAATGCACGACGTCGTCAGCTGCACTTTACTGAGTTCACACAGCAGAGTAACGTCCACATTCAGACACTGACTGCAGCAAAAGGACAAAGTATTGACACTGAGTTGTTCTTTAAGTAGGAAAACTATAATACAGATTTTATTCCTGGACTATAATCATTGATGTGTTCATTACTTTGCAGCTTGTGAAGGTGGAGCTCAGTTTGAGTCGATTACTGCTGAATTTCACCAAGTGATCAGGTTTTATCTTTATTTTTAATAATACATCATCTTTTTTCTTTTTATTGTTAAAGTGAATCTGTGAATTAACTTTAGTTGTGAAATGAATCAAGTAAAAAGTGCCAGATTTTGCTCTGAAATGTAGTAGAGTTAAGGTATAAAGTAGCAGAAAATGGAAATACTCAGTACCTGAAAAAATTAATTGTACAGTATTTGCAGATATTTCCTCCCACTTCATTCAAAAGCATTCAGCTCAGTGTGCTACACAAATGATAAAAATGATGAACTGTTCAAACAATCGACTGCATTTTATATAATAATATTTTTCCTCTGGTGCTCATTGAATTATGAGGTTCGTCAGGGGTGCATATTTGGCCCACTGTTTTTTTTTAAATTTTTTTTTTTAATGACATTCATTCATATCTAATCTTGGAATATAATATCCATTTAAACTTACCACAGCATTATTGAACTTGATGTGTTGATGTGATTCGCTCAATAAAATACCTGTAAAAATAATTCAGCCAGATGTTTGCCACCACAGCATGATTAAAAAAGATTATCAGACCTACATACACATTATTTTTGTGAGATGTAAAAGATTTTCAGCTTATAAAAAGTGATTTTTTTTACTTTCTTTACTTAATAAATATTGAAGCTGCAGAGAAAATGTATTTAGAGATTCACTAACGAGGTGAGGAGAGTTTCATTAATAAACACTTTAACGGTAAAATAAGAGCTGCAGCCTGAGAGAGAAAAAAAACCTATCTTCTTCCTTTATATCATTAAACTTTTAAACTCAACGCTGTTTTCCACACCGAGTGATTAATCTCACACAGGCATGTTGGTGAAGTCTGAACAAAACCACAAAGAACAATTATAAGAGTCCAAATGACAGAAAGCCTCAAACAGTCTGATGAAAGCAGCAGCGCCACGTTTCCTCCCTGCAGGTGAAGATTTAATGTCCTCGACCCCTGAAAACAATATTTTCAGAGCTCACACTCATGTAAACATTCACAGGTCAGCGAGTGTGTCGCCCCTTTTCTCTGCCTCCATCTCCAGACGAGCCCAGCATCCAGAGGAGCTGCAGTTACCATGGCAACACAAGCCGGGTTGGGATGGGATGTGTTCCTGTAACATGTGATGGTACACATATACAACACACACACTCACATATATATATTTATTTATTTTTAAAACAAAAGATGAGGAGACATTTCAGTTTTCTGTTTCAGTGTGATTCATCAGGTGCTTCCATCACGACGTTCTTGTCAGATCAGATCTTTAAGAAACGGGTATTTACATGTTGTTATAAGAGAGGAAATGTGACCTGAGGCCGAGGCTCTTTCAGGTTTCTCGCTGTCTGCTGGTAACTGGTTTAGAGACTCTGATGTTTCCCCTCCAACGAGCTCGGGGGTATTACAGAGCATTAGCTGCTGATTGGTAAATACTGTGAATCCAGTTGATTTTAGTGCAGCCTGAGAAGTGACAGCGCTCATATTAAAGAGTCAGGAGGGAATTAGAGGAGAGTCCTCGTCCTGAGGTTGTCCTCGAATGACACGGTGCTGACTGACTGAATTAACGTCAGAGTGTCAGAATAAAGAAGGAAATGCTCATAATTAATGTGAATATCCTGCTGCTGTGTGTCGCTGCTGCTTGATAGATAATAAATAGTTTCCTCTCACATCGGCCCTCTGCACGTTAATCTGGTTAAACATGTCTGAATAAACACCTGAGTCACAGAGTCAGCAATCTGAAGAGACCTCAAACATTTATAAATCACTTTCAGGATGACACAAATCTGAATTAAGGAGGGTCGGATTAAGACTGATTAAGACTTCAGATCAGGCCAAAGTAAAACTAATCAGACCTCCAAAGTCCACCTCAGAGCACCTTTAAAACTCTGATTAACACTTTCTGTCTGTTTGGTTACGATGCGCAAAAGTTTGACCATCTTACGCTGAAAGCTGCAAACTTCACAGAATCAACAGAAACAGGGTGAGAAACTGAAACATGGCGGTCTGTCAGAGCTCTGCAGGTCCGGTGTGAGATCCAGCTGCGATGTGTGTGTTCAGGTTCAGACAGGATCTACTCAGTCTCCTCTGAAGCTTTTAGAGACAAAACGTCCTCATTACAAGAGAAAAGCTCTCTGTCATCGTTGGTGTTTTCCTGTTGCTGATGCAGGGAAATAAAAACGTTAGCAGAGACTCTCCACAGATATGTCTGTGTGTGTGTGCATGATGGGGGGGTTTTGTGTGTGTGTGTGTGTGTCGGCATGTGTGTTTCTGTGCATGTACACACAGCACACTGTAGGCTTTCCTCCCCGGGATGATTGAATGTGTCTCAAACTCCCACATGAAACTAGTCGTGGTGAAAGCTGGCATACCAATAAGAGGTTTGGACTTTATCCTTATTTCCCCTTCACATCCACTCTGCACTTTGTTGCCTCTAAAAACTTCTGGACTCACTTCAGAAACATTCCTGGGCCCGCTCTCAATTTTCCTGCCAACCTGAGCTCTGATATTTAAGGCTGATAAGGGCACACAGCAAAAGAAAAAGTTTTGAGGTTTTTCAGAACATTAAAAAGCAAAAAAGGAGCAAGTTCAATTTTCAACCAGTCAGTGCAGAGACAAAGTCATGTATGTATAAATGTATGTATAAATGTTATAAATGTATGATATCATGACAGACAGCTGCTGACATGACGATGTTTGATCTGTGACCCAGCAGGACTCGATGATCAAACACACTGACGTCATCTGTTTCCTCCAACACGACGTTCAGAGAAACACGTTTGAAAACATCTTCATTCAAATACCAGAAATCTCTAATGTGTTCAATGAAAAAGAAAAAAGATAAACGAGATAGAAAGAGCAACCGAATTAGCGAATCACACCAAATGACACTCGAACTGATCAAAGAGCTGGAGAGACGTAAAAAGGATTTCTTCATCATAAAAAGAGGCTGATGTTTAACTTCAGTCTAATTTCAGAGGATTTAATTTTGACTTCATTTACTTTTACTGCCAATTACAAACTTAAAAGAATAAAGTCTGTTCTGTCCTGAGCAGATCCAGAGGTGAATCAGACTTTCTAATGTTTTCTTGGTGATTGTACAGAACATGGTCAGTCCTGATGAAAAATCCCTCAAAACAGATCAGACTTCACATCACGTTGAGGGGTGAACAGGAGCGCCCCCCTCACACTTTTGATGTCACTGCACCCTCAGCTCCACACACACTTTTCCTCCAAATATGGTTAGTACTGCCCATTTCCTGGTACCCAAACTGGAGGCTTTCAAACATGAAGAATATTTTAAGTGTTTAAATGACGGCATGGTGCTAACAGATGGAAGTTAAAGAGAAAAGGGGAGAAGATCAAAGTAAACCACAAGGTATGAACACTTTGTATAATTTTTAGTAGAAAAGCAGTGTTCAACTCACTTAGTGAAGATATCTAGTTATTTGGCAGCTCTGGGGGCTACGTAAACTAGCATAACAACCATGTTGTACCAGCAAGGTTTTTAGATTTTTCAAGAAAGCTACTGTTATTCATGGATTTCTGTACATGTGAAACGGTGTATGCCAATTGAAAAATATATATAGGAAAGATTGTGTAAATTCCTGCTGTTTAACTGTACATTAAATGTAGTACATGGGAATGTGATAAAAATTTATTATAATGTATTTATGTATTTATATAATTATGCATAAATAAATAATTATAGGTAACTATATAATAAAAATTAGTTAATTAGTTAAAGCTATGCTTTCTTATCAGTAGGCATTTAATTAGGTTTTTTTTTTGCATGGTCATCTATGACCTTTGGCTTGAAATCCTTAAATTATATGTCAATCATCTTGTAGGAACACTTATTTATTGCAGAAGCATATTGCAGTGACTTGAGAAAAGAAATTGCCCTGTTTTTCAGAATTAAAGACTTATATTTTTTATTTTTAAAAAAATAGCTCTACGTGTGGCAGTCCATTAGTCCAATATTATATTATATAATATTTATGTGTATTAAGGATGGATTAGATTTTTTTGTGAAATACTTGCCACTTCTGTGGCAGATGTAACTCCTCTGGAAGGCTTCCATCCTCCTCTCATGTCAGAAACAATGATGGATGAAGCCACCAGTTCACAAACCATAATTCAACAGGTACATTTTCATGTTTGGCTCTTTAAAACTACCTCCAGAGTCACAAGTTTCTATATTTTTAGATCTGTGTAGATGGTGAATGACAGTGGAATATTGGGAATTGATGTGAAGTCTTGTAGAAATGATCCTTTTAGTAAAATATCACTCTGTTTTTGGACACTCACAACGTCCCCATAACACACTTTGAGACAGTGTTAGAGTACACACCACACTTTAACAAATTAGAGACAGTCTGTCCCCATAAGGGAACACGACATTGTGTGTGAAATGTCCCCACTAAACATGTTTTATCAAAGTGTGTGTAAGGGGTCAGTGGTTTTGGGAGATGGAATAAATATTTTCATAGAATTTGATTAATTTAAATTTAGGAATGTACCCACAATTAAATATGTTTGTCTTAACAAATATTATTTACTATTTACTCAAATTAACCAAATGTTTTTGTGAAATCTTTGCAGATGACCAAGCAGATGCTGCAGATCTGACTCATCTGGAAGACCCCCATCCTCCTCTCATGTCAGAAACAATGATGGATGAAGCCACCAGTTCACAAAACATGAATCAACAGGTACATATTCATGTTTGATGCTTTAAAACTACCTCCAGGGTCACCTGTTGTGTGTTCCTACACCTGTGTAGACAGTGGATGATAGTGGAATATTTGGGAATGATGTGAGGTCTTCACGACGTCCCCATAACACACTTTGAGTAAGTGTTAGAGTACACACCACACTTTGTTCGAACAAATTAGAGACAGTCGGTCCCCATAAGGGACCACAACATGGTGTGCAACATGTCCCCACCAAACATGTTTCAGCAATTTGTGTGAAAGGGATCAGTGGTTGAAGGAGATGGAAGGAATATTGTCAAAGAATTTGATGTTTTTTCTCTCCATTCTGATTCCTTTGGCACATATTCCCTAAGTGTACTTTATCTGTCTCTTCAAGCCCTGTTGAGTTTACAATGAGAGTATACAATACATTAAGAGGCAAAGAAATGGTACCAAATCAATGCCAGACTAACAATTTGAAAAAGAAAACAAAAATTTCATCTTTCTGAATATTGTTGAGGTCAGTTGAGGTTGAGGTCAGTTTTATACTAAAAAAACAGACCTTCACTTTTAATTGTACCTGTTAATTTTAAATACTTTGAAATGTTGCTTTTATTTACATATTGTCACAGATATTTTACCAAGACTGAGACAGAGAAAAAGTAGCAGGTTTTCCATTAAGTGGCTGGATCAACATTGTAGATTTATTCAACATTCTAACATAATTCATATATATATATATGTTAATGTTATGTTATTGAGGTCCCTTGGAGGCATGTTCAACCAATTTTCAACGAGTGTTTGAGATAATTAAGCCATTGAGAGTTTACCTGATTTTTTTCAGATCTCTAGAACCTCCAGAAAGGGTGGTCCCCACAATTGATGATCACAAAGTTGGTCCCCATAACTGATGAAGACCAGTCTGTGTGTGTGTGAGTGTGTGAGAGAGAGAGAGAGAGAGAGTGTGTGAGAGAGTGTGTTTGGCTTTGGCTGCTGCTCGTCCTGTTTGTTTTCTCGTTCGTTCACCATCACACCTTTTGTCAGGTAGGTGGAACAAAAAATATTCATAAATGACACACTTTTACGCATGACACAGGTCAGAGCAGCTCAGGTCTTTGAGCGCTGAAATTTGTTCACACACACAAACACACAAAGATGTTAAAGATTAGACCAGTTTCATACAGTCATTAACGTATGCAGGAGTTTAACAAAGAAACTTCAGACATTTGGTGACAAGTGTTTCCATTGAGGAGTTTCACATCACAAACTGAGATCCTTCATGTTAAACAGTAAATTAGGTTTTTACACCCTCCATCCTGTGCAGCCTGGTGGCTCTGTCTTATATGTGATAATGTAATATATGTAATACACTGCTCAAAAAAAATAAAGGGAACACTTAAACAACACAATGTAACTCCAAGTCAATCACACTTCTGTGAAATCAAACTGTCCACTTAGGAAGCAACACTGATTGACAATCAATTTCACATGCTGTTGTGCAAATGGAATAGACAACAGGTGGAAATTATAGGCAATTAGCAAGACACCCCCAATAAAGGAGTGGTTCTGCAGGTGGTGACCACAGACCACTTCTCAGTTCCTATGCTTTCTGGCTGATGTTTTGGTCACTTTTGAATGCTGGCGGTGCTTTCACTCTAGTGGTAGCATGAGACGGAGTCTACAACCCACACAAGTGGCTCAGGTAGTGCAGCTCATCCAGGATGGCACATCAATGCGAGCTGTGGCAAGAAGGTTTGCTGTGTCTGTCAGCGTAGTGTCCAGAGCATGGAGGCGCTACCAGGAGACAGGCCAGTACATCAGGAGACGTGGAGGAGGCCGTAGGAGGGCAACAACCCAGCAGCAGGACCGCTACCTCCGCCTTTGTGCAAGGAGGAACAGGAGGAGCACTGCCAGAGCCCTGCAAAATGACCTCCAGCAGGCCACAAATGTGCATGTGTCTGCTCAAACGGTCAGAAACAGACTCCATGAGGGTGGTATGAGGGCCCGACGTCCACAGGTGGGGGTTGTGCTTACAGCCCAACACCGTGCAGGACGTTTGGCATTTGCCAGAGAACACCAAGATTGGCAAATTCGCCACTGGCACTGCCCTGTGCTCTTCACAGATGAAAGCAGGTTCACACTGAGCACATGTGACAGACGTGACGTGACAGAGTCTGGAGACGCCGTGGAGAACGTTCTGCTGCCTGCAACATCCTCCAGCATGACCGGTTTGGCAGTGGGTCAGTAATGGTGTGGGGTGGCCATTTCTTTGGGGGGCCGCACAGCCCTCCATGTGCTCGCCAGAGGTAGCCTGACTGCCATTAGGTACCGAGATGAGATCCTCAGACCCCTTGTGAGACCATATGCTGGTGCGGTTGGCCCTGGGTTCCTCCTAATGCAAGACAATGCTAGACCTCATGTGGCTGGAGTGTGTCAGCAGGTTCCTGCAAGACGAAGGCATTATTGATGCTATGGACTGGCCCGCCCGTTCCCCAGACCTGAATCCAATTGAGCACATCTGGGACATCATGTCTCGCTCCTCCATCCACCAACGCCACGTTGCACCACAGACTGTCCAGGAGTTGGCGGATGCTTTAGTCCAGGTCTGGGAGGAGATCCCTCAGGAGACCATCCGCCACCTCATCAGGAGCATGCCCAGGCGTTGTAGGGAGGTCATACAGGCACGTGGAGGCCACACACACTACTGAGCCTCATTTTGACTTGTTTTAAGGACATTACATCAAAGTTGGATCAGCCTGTAGTGTGTTTTTCCACTTTAATTTTGAGTGTGACTCCAAATCCAGACCTCCATGGGTTAATACATTTGATTTCCATTGATAATTTTTGTGTGATTTTGTTGTCAGCACATTCAACTATGTAAAGAACAAAGTATTTAATAAGAATATTTCATTCATTCAGATCTAGGATGTGTTATTTTAGTGTTCTCCTTTATTTTTTTGAGCAGTGTATATAACATACATATATTTGTAATATATTCAGACTGTAGAGGTTCAGAGCTCCTCGCTGGGCTGCTGCTGAGGATTCATCATGAAGCTGTCAAACATCCACAGATAAATATTCTGTATTTTTCTGGAGGTGGAAACGAGATGAAGCTCCTCTCGGCTGACGTTTTTCAGTTCAGGCTTCGATCTGCTGCATCTCCTCGTCCTGACTAAAACAGAGTCCACATGTTCCCAGCTGGACGTCTGAGCACAGACCGACGCCAACACTTCCTGCTTCTGACGTCACTCCAACATATTTATAGTTTCACTCATCCATCTGTCTGATTGAACATGATGAATGTTTTCAGACGTTCATGTTCTCCTCAGGATGAACTTTATTGATCGTCTGACTTTTCATCAGGTCAACATGTTCAACACAACACCTGCAGAACTACAAACCCCATCATGCTCTCTGCTCTCTGGTTTATTCTACACTTGAACAAAAATTATTTAAACTAAACATCTTAATGTTTTTTCAGCTCTGTCTCTGTGAGTGGTCTTCATATTAAACATACTGCGTTTGTAGTTTGTGTCTTAAAAAACAAAGTCATTTTGTTTTGGTCTGTGTGACGTCAGACAAACATCAGATCAGTGAGGAGGTTGAGGAGGCTGCGACCTTCCTCACATAATCAAACTAACAGAAATATTTCCATCGTCTTTGTGGTTTTCCATCTTCTGGAGCTCTTTAAAGAAGTTGCCTCGCCGTGTTTCTTCTTCTGTGGTGCTTCTGTTTGTCTCAGAGAGCTCAGATTCATCGACAGGATGAAACAGGCAGCAGTTCAGTTTGATTTGAATGACTTTGTTCCACATCTGGAGTGAGTCAGAAGGTTTTATGATTGAGGTTTGCTGGTTTTCTTCCTGGTTGTTTGTGCTTCCTGTCATCGGGCTGATCTTTCTCTTGGAGGGTTTAACTGGTGGACAGATTGTGGTTTTATTTCCTGGACATTTTCTCTGCTTCTCTGCCTTCATGAGGTTTAAACATCACTCTCCTCTCCTCTGTGTTTTGTATTCCAGTCTTTAGTTTAAGGCCATAATTTGCTCATTAATGTTCATATTTTGCAGTTATCAGCTCCTTCAGCTTGCTGCCTTAAAGGCTCTCAGCCTGATCGTCGTCTTCAGCTTCTGTTGGTCTCATTCAGCTTCATCTCCCTCAGATACAATTTCATGGTTGAGGAATTGCTGCATCTTTAATTTAACTCTTGTTTTGGGGCTGCTGCCGCCTCAGAGGACATGTGACTCCTTCGTATCTCACCATATGTTCCTGAGGAAACAAACGCCTGTAAAACATGAGTAAAGCAACACACAGGAATAAAAACATGGATGAATAAAGTTTTTATTTAAACACACTGAATTAAAGGTCAGTCCAGTTCAGATTCGTAGAAACTTTTTCATGGTTTCTACGAAGCAAATGCTCACTGAGTCCCTAAACTCACACAAGAAACTGTTTTCCAGCTAAAGTGGAGTTTCGCTGTGAGGTTACAGAGAGAGAGGGAGGTCAGGGGCGATGAAACGATTTCTTTCATTTATTTCTTTTTAAAGGTCCAAAACCGAGTGTACACGGAGAAAAAAAGCCCTTTCATCAACAAGCAGAACACAGTTTTCCCCTGACCCATGAACGCAACACTGACTGTGTTTGTTCTTCAGGAGAAATCAGCCTTCAGGTCGACATTCAAACAGACAATCGTGATGTTAAGGAACTAATTTATTGTAAAGAATAAAAGTGAACTTGTGCTCTGTGCTGATTTTCCATGAAGAGCAGCAGGTCTGTTGATCGGCTCTTTAATGAAAAACGGTGGTGTGGTGGTGGTGAAAAAAGGTGTTTGTGTCTCCGTCACCTTCACTGAGTTTTAAACTCACAATTCATCATTTCCATATTTTTCTCTCTCTGCTGTCTGAGTTGTGCTGCAGATAAAATGATTATTTAAAGATCACTGCATCATCAGGTTATCGACAGGACAACAGAATCACATCAGACGGTAGGATTTGAAGCTGCTGCAGGATTCAAACTGTGGGAGGGTTCAAGTTTCCTCCAATAAGAGCAGAGCATGGTTGTTTTCTCTTTGTTTGTAGTTTGTTGTTGTTTATCCTCCATTATGTCACTCAGTTAGCTCATGTGGGCGGAGCTGCATCAGATACTCTGTTCTGATTGGTTGTTTTGATTTAAGTTTCAGGTACTCTCAGGGACAGTTTTAGTGAACATGAATAAAAGTCATTTTTAAATAAGATTCCTTCTTCTGCTTTAAGAGAGTTTTTGCTGAATCCAACATGGAAAACTTGTCAAACAAATCTTACAAATAATCAAGATTTAGGATTTTGATTATTTTGATGGGAAACCTGAATGCAAACAGGACTGTTTGTTTCCTAGAAAGCTCCAGAGGGTCCCTGTGAGCCTGCTGAGCTGCAGTGTGTTGAAGCAGCAGCTGCTCGGCCTCCCGTCCGTCTGATCGGCTCTGCGTCAGCACTTCACAGGGTCAGTTTGTGCTGCAGACGGCGGAGAGAGGAAGCCCTGCGGTGTCTCAGCGTGGAGACTCTGCTCTGCATCCTCTCAGACTCACACGCTGCTTCCTGTCTGTCAGAGACCGACAGATCGGCTCAGACACGATCAGCTGGGAGACGTCGTCTGCAGGAGATCAGACTGTTAAAGCAGAGCTGAGGCCGAGAACGGGAAGTACACGAGGCCTGTGGCGCTTCAGGGAGGAAGTGAAGGTTGCATCATGTGTTGACCCTGCTGGGGGGGGGGTCATCTTCTCCATCCTCACACACACACACACCTGGCCTGCATCATTAAAGAGTCAGAAAATGATATCACTTAATGACTCTCTCAGCTCTTCCTGCTGCAGTTTAGTTATTTTATCAAACTCAACAGGCACAAAGTCACCATCTCAGTTCAGCCTGTTAGCATGTTAGCATCAGTTAGAGCAGCTGAGGCTGATGGGATCGTCTGTAGTTGCGCAGGTGTTTGGTCACTAAAGCACCCCAAGAAGAGGGGAAACGCTCTGTGTTTGCTGGTTTAACAACAGAACAAAGATTGAGATTGATCAGTAATTGATTTTGTCTGTAGAGATGCAGAAAGATGTAAATCTGATGAAACTTGTTCAGACACATTCAGACAAACTGAAGAAAAATGTATCTTCATATCAGAAGCTCTTATTGTGTAGCACACACAGACAGGAAGTCTGCTTCGTATCTCAGACAAACCTTATCTCTGTCTCACTCCATGTTTTCGTGTTAAACCTTCACTTACATACGAGGAGCCTCCTGTTATCTGTGAAGGAGGAGACAGATTCACTTATTCGGTGCAGATAAAGAACAAAGAGGTGGACACGCCTCGCTGAGAGGAAGGAGAGGAGGATTACTGCAGCTCTAAATGTACAGGATGTATTTCCATCTGATATTCAAACATTTAGTGGAGCTTAAAGTGAAAGAACAGAACTTAAATTCTTTATTTCTTTTCTCTTTTTGAATGATCAGTTCTTTCAACAGTTTGATTTTCCTCAGTTCATCGTTTTTCTATGAATTAATGAAGTTAAAAACAATCTGCAGATAAAAAGAAATAAACCTGTCAATTAGTGAAGTTTCAGAGAAGAAGAAATGTGGATGTTCAGGCCGGACTGCAAGACCCAGTCAAGGGCCAGCTGGAGACCAGGTCTGGTCCTGCCCAAGCCTCAACACCTTACTCTCTAATTAAAAGTCTTTCCTTCTTTAAGTTTTCAAAGCTTCTTCAGAGTCAAATAGGCACTGGAGTCCAGTAAAGTTGAGTCCAGAGAGCTTTATTCTTCGAACACAGAGTACAAAGCCCAAAGTACAAAGAGTTTTTACCAACAAAACATCATCTTTTATAATGCAGTTTGTAGGCGTGTAAGGGGCATAAAACGCACTTAGCCATGCCCCTTTATTTCTTATGTTATTTTTAATGGTGTCTAGAGTTACCTTTTTCTGCCTTATGCCTAGATAAGGCAGCTCTCCATGTGGTTCTGATTACCCCAGGGGGTCACCTGTTGGGCTCCTTGGGATGCCTGAAGCTAATACAGTTAATACAGTTTCATACATAATAGAATAATGTGCCCTAGTATATAGCGGCCTTTAAAAGAGACTGTACAGTCATGTAGCCCAAAAATTTGACACTACAGAAGCTCATCCTGCCAGAATAGCAGATCTCAGCAGATCTTTCCTGTCGTTTACTGTTTCAGAGATCTGCAGTGAAGTTTCTGCTTTCGTCAGGATGACCCGAATAAAAAGAAGATAGCACACACACACACACACACACACACACACACACACACTCACACTCCCCTCAGCTCTGATGCAACACGTCAGATGGGCTGAAGGTGACTTTAAACAGTTTGGTAAAAAGTAAAGCAGAAACACGTTGCAGTCAGTTCTCCTGTGATTCCTCCTCTCCGAGCTTTGACACGACTTCACGTGTGAGCCGCTTAAACCTGAAACGCTGACGTCACGTAAACTTTATTATTAAGACATCCTACGAGTCTGAGATATCAGAGTCTGGATTTATTCAGGATAACTCAACACCACATAATCATACACACACATTTATTAAGTGAACTAAAGTCACATCAGCACTGTTGAACATGTTTGGTCACGTCAGTAGAACAACGTGAGAATAATGCTCCATATATTTATTAAAAACATGTAAAAAAGTCCAACAGATACGGAGTGAGGTCATCACACATACAACAGTTTATAATCAGGAGATTTAACACAGTGAGTGTTAGAGAGGGTTTTTTGAAAAGTTGTTGTGGATTTGTGAGACTTCAGGAGGTTCATTTAAAGTGTTTTGTTGAGTCAGGCCTTAAACTAAACAGCACGAATTATTGATTATGAGAAGTGGATTTAAATAAAACATAAATCAGCTCTGAGAGAAAGAAAATGATCATTTTGCACATTAAGACATGAAATTCTGTCAAACTCCACATTCGGTTCGTATACTTTTATTATTATCATATAATAACTATATCTCTGTATTTATCGTTATTTATCAGACCTCTCTCGGTCTGGATGACACACAGGTGTTGGAGGCTGCAGGACCTCGGCTCGGCAGCAGAGATCATTAAAAAGTGATTATCAGGGAGCGAACACGTCGAACAGCAGCCATCTGAAAACCAGCGAGGAGTGAAACAGCTGCTGCGCGTCGCTTTGTTAGGAGGGTAAGTGAGCCTTCGAGCTGAACATCTGAACACAGCAGCTAAAATCAGTTTGCTTAATGTTTGTACAGTAAAATCCCTGTTTGATCTGAAGAGGACGAGGCTGCTGATTCATTGGCTGAACTTTGCATCACTTTCAGTTTTCTGAATGAAATCAGTCGCTCTCACCCGACGACTAACTTCACTCTTTCTCTCACTGGGCACCGATCAAAGTCTTTTTCCCTTTAGAGAATATTTACAGAGTAAAAATCAACCTGCAGAGGACAAACATCAGTAGACAGTCACAAAACAAAAGTGAGAAAAACCTTCACAGCGCACAGCTCACTGATCTGATGTCTGTTTGAGTTTGTTACTGAGACATTTTCTCAGGTTGGCAGAGGTGAAGAATCGACTGCATTTCTTTTGTTATCGAGATAATCAAAGACAGACAGAAAGAAACAGACACAATCAGCCGCGAACACTCTGCATGTAGTTAATCTTCAGAGAAACCTTTTATAATGATCACGTCTGTGCAGACTGAATTGATCACTAGCTGATCATTATTTAAACTGATTTTTTAAAATAATTATTTCTCATGCAGATCACCATCTAATGACATTTATAGATTATTAGATTCAGTTTTGTTCTGGCTGAACGTGTTGATGAATTTGTGGTCAGACTGTGTGGAGGAAAAAGAAGATCAGCAGCTTTTATAAGACATGTTGATATTTCAGGAGGAACAACGAGCACGATTTTTAACACATCAAACCTCATCACCATTTTAAAAGAAAACAGATGTGAAGACGACGGTGAGCTGAAAGCTGAACACCAACAGAACTGACCCTTTGATAAGAACAGTTATTGATCTTTAAATCAAGAACTGAAATTAATTTTGAACTAAATCATGACATTCCCAAACAGACTGTTTCTGTCGTGAGTCGACCTCTGACCTCGGCTCCACCTGAACCAGAGGAGACGGATCAGAAGAGGCTCCTCAGGAGGGGGGGAGGCTTTAGGAGAGAGAGCCACAGAGGAAGGAGGTGATGTTGGAGAGATGTGTGCAGTAAATTAAAAATAGAAGAAAGATGAAGAATAAATATTTCGTCAAATAAAACCAGGGTCAAATAAAAAGGGTGGTTGGTTTAAGAAAGTTTTAATAAATTAAACAATATAATCATGATATTTCAGTTATTTATTTATTTATTATTCATTTATTATTTCAGTCACTGTGTGGGTATTTTGTAGTTTCGTATTCTGAATTTAAATTAATTGTGAGTCTTTCACAACACGATCCACGAAGTATTTCATAATAAAAGTCTCATTAAGAGATGAAGGGACTCGAAGAGAAAGGGCTCTTAATTTGAAACAGATACTGGAAGTGTTTGCATAACACAGTGACTAACAGGGCAAACATCAGAAAACATCGAGGCTTCATAGTAAAATGAGTAAATAGACTTTAAACAGAGGAACTAGAAATAAAGAGTCGTCTCTAATATCTGCAGCGCAGCTAAATAACATATGTCCAGTGTGAATAATATACACACATGATACACCATACACCATGATTGAAATGTATTTTATTATTTGTTTAATCCTTCATTTCAACAGGAAATTTTGTAATCGTGCAGTTTCACAGTTTTCACACATAAAACAGCTTTTACGCATTACAAATTAAAAAAACATTCAAAGTGCTGCAGAAAAATATTTTTTTAAATCCTCAAAAAAACGGATAGTTGAAATTTGAAACTTATTTGTGAGGAGCTCAGTGTGTCTTATTAATGCAATGCTGTGAAATATGTATAATATACGGTACTAACAATACAATATATGGATGTTTTCATTACATTGAGTGTTGAACATTACAGTCACACAATGGAGGTGTCCGAGAAAAAGAAATAAAATAAATAAAGTTTTAAAGCTGTCAGTGACCACACAGATCAATGCTGAGTCAGGAGAAACTGAGAAAATGCTCCATAATTTACAGGTGAGCTGTGGGAGTTAATGTAGGAGGTTTAATAATTCATCTGTTCTCACTCAGTTTCTCCCCCAGAGTTTTTATTTCAGACCTGTTGTGACTTCCAGCTCGTTTGTTCTGAGCTGAAGTGAAACTAACGTACGAGGTCATTAACAGCTTCACCTGAGGAGGAGGAAGGTGGAGACAACCGGAGAGTTTACCTGCGATCTTCAGGTGCAGTTAATTAGACCTGCAGACGGCAGAGAGGGAGGATGTGTGTGAAATATTTACTGAGTGTGTTCGAGCTCTCTGAAATGAGGGCGAGTGCAGAGAGAAACACTTGTTTACTGTGAATATTTCCAAAATGGTGAAGTGAAGCGAAAGAAAACTCTCAGGAGGCACCGAGATAAATATTTGCTGGAAAACATTTCCCGAGAGTTTGTAATATTTGTGATGGCAGGATTTTGTTGCTCGGGGCGATTTGAATTTTACTTCATTGTTCGCCAACCTGCCTCAAGAAAAACCAAGAAGAAGAAGCGACGTTTGTCCGGACTGCGGCAGATTTACAGTTTCCTTCAGTCGGATCTTCACACTGAGCTGCTTGGAGGAGCTTTACTGACCCAAATGTTCATTCACGTTCAAATTCAAAATCAAATTTATTTATTTAGAGCCCAAAATCACAAACATCGTTTGCCTCGGAGGGCTTTACAATCTGTACAGTTGTGACACCCTCTGTCCTTAGACCCTCGAACCGAGTCAGGAAAAACTTCAAAAAAGTCCTTTATGGGAAAAAGAAGAAACCTGAGGAAGAACCACAGATGAGGGATCCCTCTCCCTGGGACGGACAGACGTGCAATAGATGCCACATGTACAGAGAACATCATCATCAGTCATATAGGGAATTATACAAAGTAATGGAAATGAGTCTGTGAGTCCAGGTGCATCTCTAGATGTCCTCATATGGAGCTCTGGGCCACTCGACCTTCTCTCCACAGCACAGACACAGATCATGTTCCCCACCAGGCCAGTGAACCTCAGACAGATGGACCACAACCAGAATCAGTGAGGAACCTGAATGAAACGTTCGTTTGTCTGTTTCATAGAAATGACGTCAAAGATACACGACGAGATTCACCAAAAACACTCAAACCTTTTTTTAAATGTGACTCAGATCTATGTCAGATTTCTGTGATCGTCTCATTATGTCAAACACAAATCAGACTTTTCCTGCTGTTTTAAATCTTAACATTATAAAACTGAAGGAGGCTGGGCTCTCATTGGCTCTCTGTGCTGATGCACATCGTGTCGTGAACACTTGCAGTGAATCAGAGCTGACTCACAGTTTCAGAGACTCAAACACTTTGTTTGTCCGTTTGTTAATCCCTGCAGGACATTTTCTTTCACTTTCAAAAGAAAGACTTGGAGATTAAATCTGCCCCAAACTCAAACTTCCCCTCAGACTGCTGAGGAGGCTCTTTTCCACCATCTCCATCCTCTCTGCTCTTTTTTGGGGTTTTCTTTTGCTTTTTCCTCTAAAGTGGCTGACACTGTGTGTGTGTGTGTGTGGGGGTGGGTGGAGGAGATGAGTTGTTTGTGCCATGCTCCTTTTAAATCAAAGGCGAGGGGAAGGCTGTGCTTTAATCATATTTCACGCCGACCTCACTTATCTTCCTCGCCTGTTGTTTAAGGCCTGTCACCGCAGATATATCAGCCTCCGTCTGACTGCTACAGTATGGGGAGTTCGGAGGCTATGCACACACACACACACAGCCCACAGTCTGTGTGTGTGTATTCTGTATTCATGTACTCACACACACTGTGAACAAATTATGTAAAAAAACAACGAGTCCAGGAGCAGATAGGCCTGTTAAAATCCTCCTCCACTCGACATAAAGAAGAAGTGAGGACGTGTTAACATTTTCTTTGGAAATGCCAGCGTAACATTTTTCACATGTGGACGAGGTCGAGAAGTTTCTGTGTCTGAAGGTTACGACGACCAGAGACTGACCCGAGAGCTGCTGATTCAAATTCAACTGAACGGCCTCAAAATAAAGACGGAGGGAGACGAGAAGCTGTGGAGCCTCGAACAGGACGGGGGGGCAGACAAATGTTTGAACATAATAGATATGTATATGAATACAATATAAATACATATATGAATAAATGAATGGAGTCAGAAATACAGAAACATTGGTCTGTGCTCTGATGAACAACATGAAAACAAACAATAACACTGTTTTACTTTGTGCTCTATGTTCAGAACTACAGTTCCCACAGAGCTTTGGGGCATGTAAACAGGAAGTGTGATGTGTCTGTAGATTGGGTGAGTTGACTGTGAGCTACTTTTTTTAACCTTTATTAGTTTACATTCAGTCAGACGGTCTCCAGGAGCATTGATGATCTTCCTGTTTCAGTGATCACAACACAGAACCAGAATAATTATCAAAACACATAAAATGGATCCTCGTCCACGTGTAGCTTTACTCAGCGAGCTCCTTCTCCCCACAGTCTGACCTGAGGAAGGCAAAAAGACGATTTAAGATTAAAATTTTTACTCAACAATCTCAGTGAATCTGCAGCTCCCTGCTGCAGTCAAACAATATGCATGAAAGAAAAACACAGAAATAAAAGACACACCGCAGTAAAGATGTCAGAAAGGAAATAAAGTGAAGTGAAATACTCTTTGTTCTGCAGCTCATGTATGAACGTTAATCCTCTCACACAAAGAAAGTGAAATAAAAAACTCTTCCTGAGAAATGTCTGATGTGCTGCAGGTGTTCAGGGATATTTAACATGAAGGTTCAGTTCATTCAGTTATTCAGTTTAAGGGTGTCAGTAAACTGTGTGTCGTCGATGGGGTCACGTTTAGTTTATATTGTTCATGTGTGGTGGACATCATATGACACTTTAATACAAACTGATGAAGTCACAGAACTGTAAACCATCAAACTATCAGAGAGACTTTGACTCAATAAAATGGAAAAAACTGAAGAAAACTGTGTGTTTGTTCTCATGTTGACATCAGGCTAAATTTAAAGTCAGTGCTTCTTCACCTGATGAACAACAGACTGCGTATTACATTAATATTTCCTCTTGTAGGATTATTATCTCATCTTTAACTAATGTTTAAATTTCGTCACTCCATCACACGCAGCCACATACAACATGTGAAACCAGATTTTATTTAGCACTTCTAACAATAATAATAATAAACTGCAGCTCATTTAAGCTGCGTTCTTATTGGCTGCTGATGTTGTAAAGTGGAAATCAGTAAATACTGAAATGTTCTTTTTATTTTCATTCATCACGTCCAACTTTACATCCAGCGTCAAAGTCAACACAGACGTTTGAGACAACTCTGTTTTTCAGTCCTTAAATTGACATTTAATTGATGATGAATAAAGAATAAGTTGAAAGTGTCCTGCTCACACAGCGAGGACGCTCACATGATAAAAAATATATATAACAACATAAACCTCCACAGATTCAACCTGCTCTGATGGAGCCGACACAAACAGACACAGTTTCTATCAGGTTCAAGCTTCCTCTGAAACACTGAAAGTCACCATCAACAGCACTGAGATCATGAAAACACACAAAGATCTGCTTCTCGTCACAAACAGGAAACAGGAAGAGCAGAAGAACTCTTAATCCCTCGTTCAGCTCCTGAGTGATTGACAGGACTTTGAAATAAAACCCACTGAACAGAAACTAATGAGACTCAATAAAAACAGAAAATATCCCCAAAACTCAGATCAGACACGTCCTGCTGCACGGAGACTGTCTGAGAGAGCAACCAGAGAGAGAGAGAGAGTGTGTGTGTGTGTGTCAGAGCAACCAGAGATTTGATTTTTCAACACAACTTTATTAAGTCTGTGTAAGTTATATCAGTTCACATTCAGTAATAGTGGAATAAAATCTAAGCTAAAAGATCAGACCAGCTGATCTGAGAACAAAAGTTTGTTCTCCTGGACAGAACACAGCACACCACCGTGAGTCCATGTCAGTTGTGAAACGCTCTACATCTTTCATTTCTCTGTAATAATAATTAAAGTCAATCAGAACCCTCGCTTTAATCATTCTGCTCAGCAGCAGAACGATGTCAGAGTCCACACCGTCCTCCACCTTCCTCTTCCTGCTCACGTACATACACCGCCATCTTTGATTGACCCAGAATAAAGTTCATCATCTGGCATTTGTCTTTTTGAGTTTTGTTGTACTTAAAACCAAGAATGAAGGTTCTATGAGAAAAAACCTCTCCTGCCTGCCTCCTGAACCTGAACAAACAGTCCAACATGCAGAAAAGAGAGAATAAGACGATGACACTCTGTGAAACAGTGAAAAACAGTTTCTACTGCCTCACAAAAAGGACAGGTGTTTGGAACAGCAGGGTTCAGGACAGATATAAAAGCGTTCACAGCTAAAATCCCATGCAGGAGTCTCCACTGGAGGTCTGCCACCCTCTTAGAGAGCGGAGGTTTGTAGAAGACTCCTCCATTCAGGCCGGACCTCCTCACCCAAGGGACAGGTGAGCTCTCCAAGGTAGTAGGGACCTGTGCTGCAGCTTCTGTCTGTTCAGACACCTCACCATCACCATCAGAGCAGACAGTACTTTGCCCTTGGCCTCCTTCAGATTCACCTCACCCTGTTGGTTTGAGCTGGGGCAAATGATGAGGGAGGGGAAAGGGTCGCCAGTCAGAACAGGGGGCAGTTTGATCACACGGCTGTACTCTCCCAGCATGCGACGCTCCTGTCCCGCCAGACAGGCTCTCCAGTGATCCAGCAGTCGACCGACGCTCCTCTGCGATCTCCACCCCAGACCAGCTGCCAATCCCGCTGTCTCCTGTAGGTCCGGCCCAGCGTACTCCATCAAGGCCCCAAGAGTAGAAATCCCTGCAGTCCTAAGGTCCTTCGCGACTGCTGCCCCTACCCAGGAGGGGGCACTCATGAGGTCTCCGTGAGCCATTGGTTCCTGCAGCAGCCAAAACAAGGATTCATGCCGAACCCTCTGTCTCCTCAGCAGCTTCCACATGCTGAACAATCCACGGTAAAACACAGGAAGGGAGAATAAATTCACTGTTTTAAAATCCATTAAGAACACAGATTGCTGTAAACCTAGGCCTCCAACACTCCGCAGGGTCAGCTGGGCCAGAGGTCTCCACACCAGATCCTGTGGTCCGTACAGCAGCCTCTGAATAAACTGCAGCCGGAAAGCCGCACACCTGCTGCTGCCAGCCAGGTGAACCAGCCCCTGTCCTCCCTCCTCTTTAGGGAGAAACAGCACCGCCTGTGGGAGCCAGTGGAGTCTGTCCCAAAAAAAGTTCACTAAAATAGCCTACCCAAAAAGGACCTGAGAGAGCAGATTAGAGAGGATCACCACCGATTAGAGGGGGGTCCACCACCGCCAGCCTACACCACCGCCAGCCTATGCCATAAAGAGGAGGACGCTAGATTATTAATAACAAGGGTCCTACCTCTAAAAGACATGCATGGCACCAACCACCACCTCCACCTCCTCAGTCTGCCCTCAATGGACTCTAAAACCCCCTCCCAGTTTTTCTTTAAACACAGTTCATCACCTAAAAACACCCCGAGGTACTTCAACTCCCCCCGTCTTCCAACCAGCCCAGCCCTCCAGGTAAAACCAGCCCATTCAGAGAGTCTTTCTTGGTTACAAATGCTTCGCTTTTATTCCAGTTGACCTTGGATGATGACAATCTATTGAATAGCTCTTACATTTTCCTCCAGAACCTTTATGTCCGTCTGCGTATTTAAAACCACCAAAACATCATCAGCATAGGCTGACAGTTTCACAGCTGCAGGACACCCAGGAAAACACACACCTAACAGTTCCTTTCTTAGCTTATGCAGCAGGGGCTCAATGGCTAAAGAATACAGCATGCCTGACAATGAGCATCCCTGCCGCACTCCTCTTTGAACAGTAAAAGGCGCAGCCAGACCACCATTAATTTTCAATGAAACCTGGGCTGAACCCAAACGCAGCAAGCCGTCTTCCACAGGTACTGGTGTTCAACCCGGTCGAAAAGCCTTTTCCTGATCTATTGAAATAAGACCAGTCCCTATGCCCAAAGAGCCAGAGACGTCCAAAACATGCTGAATTAAGTGGATGTTATCACTAATTAACCTGCCGGGCACACACACAGTAGGTCTGGTCAACATGAACCACTTCAGCCATCACTTCTCTCTGAGTCTCAAAGCCAGAGCCTTCGACAGGACCTTGTAGTCCCCAGCAGAAGCAAAGAGACCGGTCTCCAGTTCTTCAGGTCCTGGAGGTCTCCTTTCTTTGGGGGCAGAGTGATAACAGCCCCCAAACAGCCTGATAACAGCTCTGAGGTAAAAAACCACTCCGGAAACTCTCCTGGAAGACCTCCAGCATGTCCTCACCCACCACCGGCCAGAAAGCCTTATAAAATTCAACCGGGATCCCATCGATGCCTGGAGCCTTTCCATTAGCCAGGCTCATGAGGGCCACATGTAGCTCGTCCAGAGTTAGGTCAGAGTTAGGTCGGCACTGCCAACAGAGAATCAGATGAGTCCCCACTCCCCACTTGAGGTAAGCCAGACAGAAAAGTTGAATCCAGCTCTGGATCCTCCACTAACTCTGTTTTAAAAAGGTCTCTATAAAAACCTGTGGCATACCTCCGGATCTCGGTGGTTTCAGTGAGTGAAGACCCATTGTCCGAGCGCAGGCAGTGGATGACCTTCCTCTGGCCGTTCCTTCTCTCCAGGCTGAAAAAGAACTTGGAAGGGGAGTCCAACATGGAGGCGTTCATAAAACGTGACCGAACTAAGGCTCCCTGTGCTGTGATGCCCAACAGGTTGGCTATAGCAGCCTTTTTGCTTTTACTTCTAAGGGCTTCAATGTGCCCTTGATCTCCTGTACAGTTCAGTAAGTGCTGAACCTCAGTCTCCAGGTCTTGAAGGGATCTGGTGAATTTGCTTGGTGACATTGCGAATTATACTGCTGCTGACAGAATTGCTTTGTGATGGTTTTTCAAAGTCCCACCACTTCTGTGCTGATGTGAACCTGGACTTCTTCTCTCTGTGTGAAAGCCATAAAAACCTAAAAGCCTCTCTAAAAGAACAGTCTTCTAAAAGAGCTGTGTTAAAATGCCAGTAGGCACTGGATGTCTTCACATTCTGGAATGAATAAAAAAGCTGCACTGAACCAAGGAATGATCCGACACACCCACCACCGGGACGATACGACAGCTTTTAAAAACACTAAAATGATGTCTGTAACAATAAAAACGATCAAGTCTGGCCAGGAGACATTGTGTTGTCCCTGCAGTGAGACCAGGTGTATACTGTCTACTTCCTGCCATTAACACCCCTCCACACGTCCTTCAAATCGTGTGTTTCAATGAGACACCTGAGCCGAGCAGACGAGGCAGGATGAGGCTCCAGGTGATTTCTGTCCAGTGCTGCATCAGCAGTACAGTTAAAATCACCCCCCAGGAATAAATACTCATCAGAGACACCACCAATTGCATCACATAACACATTTAAAAAAAGTCATTCTGTTTATGCTTAGCACAGGAGGCATATACACACAGAAAGACCAGTTTCACCTTTTCATAAAGTGCTTTGACCATGAGAGCATGACCAGGCAGGACGTGGTGCAGCTCCACAGACTGAGGACTGAAAGCTCTGGAGAAAAGGATTCCCACCCCAGCACTGTTGGACTGTTTGTGACTGAGGAAAACCTGCCCTGGCCACTCCCTCCTCCAGTCCCTCTCGTTACTGCTGTCACTGTGAGTCTCTTGGACAAACAGCACATCCAGCTTCTTCAGCTCACACAGTTTGAACAGAGAAACTCTCTTTGCATCAGAGCGTGCACCGTTTATATTAATGGTCCCAATATTAATGTTCACCATGGCAAAGATACACTCACAGCACAAAACAGTGACAAAGAATAAAATGTACATATTCATGAACTTAATCATCATCTTCAATCAGTGCAGCTCTGGCCTTAGTCACCAGCTTCCTGAGTCTGTAAATCTCCTGATCACTGAACACATCCTCTTTTCTGAGTCGATTCACAGACCTGATGAAACCATTTAGATCAGGGAAGAACTGCTCAGTCTTCACCACCCTTTGACCTTTTGTCTCTGCTAAAAACCTCCTGATCTTCTCCACAGAATAGGAGGTGATTCTTTCTTCTTGAGAAACGGTCAGCTCAGCCTCCTCTTCCTCATCAGAGAGGCTCTGCAGAGTCTTCCTGGTTTTACCTCCCCCTGCCCTTTATCAGCTGATTTCTTTCTTTTACTGGCGTTTATGCTGAGACACTGTTCATTAAACACATTTTCCATTGACACATCATCCTCCATGTTATCATTGTTACTTCTAACCATGTTTTCTGTTTCACCCCCATCTATTGTCTTTCCATTAAACCATTACAACTGCAATTAGCCGTTATTTTCGAGGCAACCGCGTCATCCAGCCGAGCCCGAGGAGGCCGGCGTCCTCCACCGCCGCCTGAGCCGAGGGCGTCCTCCACCTGACCCTCCCGAGCCGAGGAGCGGCGTCCTCCACCGGCCGCCCCGAGGAGCCGGCGACCTCCGGCGTTTCCTCCCTCCTGGCCTCGGGGCAAGCTCGGATGAGATGCCCCTCGGCCCCACAACCAAAACATTTCATAGGTTTCAGAAGTGACAAAGACAATGTAGTTGAAGCCATCAACCTTAAAGTTGAGAGTCAGGTTGAGGTGACTGTCAGCGTCTTTGAGGATCATGTAAAGTTGTCTTCTGTGACAGACCACATGTTTCAGTTTGGGAGATTTACATCCCAACAGCACCATTTTTATGGGGGACACTATTTGTCCGTACCTGGACAGAGCTTTGCACAGATCATCGTTTTTAATGAATGGCGGGGCGTTTGAAACGGTGATCTTCTTTGACGGGTTAACGAGCGGATACACCGGAGTGAACGTGTCCCTGAGGACGATGCCAGCCTCGACCTGACCACCTTACGCTCCACTTTCACCACTTCATCCAGAAAAATCACCACAGCACTGTTCATACGAGACGACCGACTTGACGCTCTCAAGCCCCACCCCACCACCACCTCTCCTACAGCAGAGCCGACCTCCTCCACTGAACAGCCGGCCTGCGGTAAAACTTTCACCGCATGTCGGCGAGTGAGCTTCTCCAGCTCCTCCTGACTGCTGACAACGGGCATAATGCCCGCCCGATTGAACTGAACCCCCACCACCACCCCCCAATTCGAAAAAACAACCCTGAGAAAACAATCAAAACACCAAGTAGATCACATACAAAAAAAAACAAATAGAGAAGAAAAAAGATAGAAATCACAATCACTCAGCTCACCACACACTCACTCCACACTCACACACACTCACGCATGCGCTCAGAGAGAGAGAGAGAGAGAGAGAGAGAGAGAGAGTGTGTGTGTGTGTGTGTGTGTCTGTGTGTGTGTGTGTGTCTGTGTGTGTTCTTTGTGTGTGTGTCTGTGTCTATGTGTGTGTGTCTTTGTGTGTGTGTGTCTTGTGTGTGTGTGTGTCTGTGTGTTTCTTTGTGTGTGTGTCTGTGTGTCTATGTGTGTGTGTGTGTGTGTGTGTGTGTGTGTGTGTGTGTGTGTGTGTGTTACCTATGTGTGTGTGTGTTCATGTGTGTGTACCTATGTGTGTTTGTGTGTGTTACACATATGTGTTACATATGTGTTTCCTATGTGTTACGTATGTGTGTGTGTGTGTGTGTACCTGTGTGTGTGTGTGTGTACCTGTGTGTACCTATGTGTGTGTGTGTCTGTGTGTGTTGTGTGTGTGTGTGTGTCTGTGTGTGTGTGTGTGTGTGTGTGTGTGTGTGTGTGTGTGTGTGTTACCTATTGGTGTGTGTTTGTGTGTGTGTTACATATGTGTGTTACATATGTGTGTGTGTGTGTGTGTGTGTGCCTGTGTGTTGTGTGTGTGTACCTATGTGTGTGTGTGTGTGTGTGTGTTACCCTTGTGTATGTTACCTATGTGTGTGTGTGTGTGTTACCTATGTGTTACCTATGTGTGTGTGTGTGTTACCTATCTGTGTTTGTGTATATGTGTGTTACCTATGTGTGTGTGTGTGTTTTACCTATTTGTTACCTATGTGAGTTTGTGTGTGTGTTTCCTATGTGTGTTACCTATATGTGTGTGTGTGTTACCCTTGTGTATGTTACCTATGTGTGTGTGTGTGTGTTACCCTTGTGTATGTTACCTATGTGTGTGTGTGTGTGTGTGTGTTACCCTGTGTGTCTGTGTGTGTGTGTGTCTATGTGTAGTGTGTGTCACACACACACACACACTCACACACACTCTCACACACACAGACACACAGACACACACACAGACACACACACACACACACTCACACACACACACACACACACACACACTGTGGGTGTGCACACATAACTACACACGTGTAACACACACACACACACACACACTCACACACACACACACACACACACACACACACACACACACACACACTGTGGGGTGCACACATAAACTAACGTGGCTAACACACACACTTGGCTAACACACACACACACACTCACACACACACTCACACACACACACACACACACATGACACACACTCACACACACACACACACACACTCACACACACACACTGTGGGGTGCACACATAAACTAACGTGGCTAACAGGCTAACCACAGATCTGTGAATTTGTCAGTGTTTTATTCATCAGTCTGTTTCTCTGCTGCACTACTGCTGTGAGTATTTCTGCTAGAACAAGCACTTTAATCTGACATGGAGCTGTTTGTGATGTTGATTTTCTCAATTACATGAGCACATTGCTGCTCCTGAGTCGTATAAAGAGAATGAAGCTGAGCAGGGTTGTGTGTGTGTGTGTGTGAGATCTCTGAAAAGCGACCATGAGAGCCGCCGTGTTACGTCTGTAAAAACAACCTCGCTCAGATGAAAACTGTCCAGCCTTTTCACTTCAGAGAATTCAATCAAAACTCTTCAAAGCTGAGTGAATAAAACTCACCAGCCTTTTCATGATTTCACCAACCGTCAAGTTCAGCCCAAAACTCACACACAGCAGTGAAAGAAGAAAAAACGAACGAACAAACGAATAAGAAATAAGAAACATGTTCAGCATATATTTTAAAAGGTCTCCATTTCAGGATCACATATATTAAATGATGTTTTATAATCTCTGATGCGTTAAAGGCCACAGTCCCACCTGCAGATTTCTTTAAACTGATCAAAGTTAGGGTTAGGGTTAGGGTTAGTGATCGACCTCGTTTAAAATCTGTGTGCAGACTGAAGGAAAACAAGTCAGTTAGTTAGAAATAAAATAATAAATACAGTCTTTCAGTCTTTCAGTGTGTGTGTGTGTGTGTGTGGGGTTAGTACAACATTTCTCGGCTGGTAAAGGAGTTTTCTTGTCGTCTGTTTTGTTCCTCTCCTGCTGCTTTTACAGCCTCACTGCTGCTCGCCGATCAATCAGACTGATACAGTGACGAGTGTGTGTGTGTGTGCGTGTGTGTGTCTTCTTATCGATGGGTATTGGTTAGACTTCAGTAAAGCTTGACTGTCAATCAGAGCCAATCAGCTTTCTCTCCAATCAGACACTGACTTCCTAAACATGTCTCTGTTTGTTCCTGAAGTTTAAAGGTTGTTGTTTGTTTATTTTACTTGAATTTGGAGGCAGGAAGACGTTAAACTACAGGTCTGGTTATTTATGGTTATTTATGGTTATTTATGATGCACACAGCAGCACGTCCTCTCCATCAGTCTCTGCTGCCGTCAGTGCATCGCCTGTCAAACCATCTTCAGCTCTCGGCATATTGAAATCTCCCATCAGGCCTCGGTCCGCGGCTGCGCTCCTTCCTTCATCACTTATTGAACAGGCTAGGTCACTGGTGTTTCCTGTGTTGCTGGTAATGGTTGTGAAAGCCATTTGTCACAACAAGTTCACCTTCGCCGGAGGAAAACTGGGGAAAGAAGGATGTCAGGAAATAAATGATCACCACCTTGATCCCAGCTGGCCACCAATCTTCCCCTCACCACCTTTTGAAAAGCTGCGGCGGCGACAGGTCGGTAAAATCCATACATTTCAAATGAAACAGTCATTGTTCCCTCAGATTAATACGTCTCGCCGGCAGTAATACAGGAAAGCTTGATGTACCTGTCAAAAGTGGGCCAAAAAATAAACGACAGAGAAAAGAAACACAAGTTTGAAAATCATCTTTGAGCTGTGCTGAAGTGCCTGCAGGTCTGATCTGTGGAGTCAAATTAATCCCTGCTCTGTGTTTACAGCTCTTCCCCGCGACCACCCAACACCACCTACACGGATTTGACTTTTACTGGAAGAAATTTTAAACGCTGTTTTGTGATAAAGTAGCCTCCAGTTTGATGGGAGAAGTGGTGAATATTATCATAGGGTGCCAGCGGCGGCTGACAGACTGCAGTTATTAAAAAGCAGAAACAGACTGTGAAGTTGTTCAGGTCGACTCTGCGGTGAAACTTTAACTCAGTTTAACAGGTCACATCAGACTGAAGACGGAAATATCTTCACAGAACGGCTCCTTGGGACCACAAACTGAAGGATTTTATCACGAATCAGAGCTGAAACATCAGCTCGACTCGTTCTCATCCACCTGATGTTTGAACGCAGAAAAACAATGAAGCAGCTGAAACAGCACATTATTGATGATCCAAAGTTGGACGCTTTAAACATGTAGACCTGAGGAAGGTTCTGGATGAAAAGTCAGACAATCAATAAACTTCTTACCACATTTATCATAATGATCAGGTATTTATTATATATATATATATATATATATATATATATATGTGTGTGTGTGTGTGTATTTTCACAGTGCACACATTTCACCCCTCTGCTGTTTGCAGCTGACGTCGCCTCTTCAGTGTTTCACCGTCTGATACTCACTCATTCATCAGTGACTCCGTGAAGATGGAGGAAACCTCACTGCTTCGTTTAGTTTTCACTCTTCTGACGTGTGGAGAATAAAATGAGCTGTGAATGAATTCTCCAAACGTTTCACCTGAAAGAAACAACCTGCTCCGGATCAGAAACACTCAACCTGCTGCAGACCTGAAAATATCAGTCACTGATCATCCAATACTGATTTGTTCAAACGTCAGCGGACAGGAAGTCTCAACTGAACATTTGGACCACAGAAACTTTCCTCAGGAACCTTTAGAGGGACCAGGGTCTAAATGAAGTTCAGAGGACATTATTTTACCCCCCAAAAAGTTCCTGCTTGGGGGATCGTACTTTTCAAAAGTACAGCTACAACTTTGGCTGAACGTCTCTGATTGGTTGAGTATTCCCAGCATTTTATTTTGAAAAGCCTGCATCCTCAAACAAACTGTATTTATGTTTTTTCTGTTGGATGTGGACACGGAGCAGAAGAAGGTCTACGACAGACAGGAGCGATCCAAGTCCAGGCCTTACTGAGTATTTATGCTGAGGAGGAAATCCAGCGCAGCAGAAATGAAGCCTCTAAATAAAGGCTATCTTGAAATACTACATTACCCATGAACCTCAGCTGCTGATGCAGAGACACGATCAGTTGTGATGAATTCAAAACAACCGTTGCCACACAACCAGTCACCATGGTTACTGAGTTCATCCAAAATGACCCAAAAGAGTCAGTTTGAGCTGCATTGAAAATCTGTTCAGCTTCAGCTCGTTAAAGAAATTTAAACTCTCTGACCAGATGTTTGTTTGGGAAATGCACCCTGGGAGTTGTAGTTCTCCCCTCCTACAGTTTTTATGTTTACACACTTGCAGTAGCTTTTCTTACTTTTTGATTTTGTTGAGTCTCACGTCTATCAGAGACGTCTTTAAGGTTTTCTGTGAGAAACATGAACTCAGAGACACCTTGTTTCATTTCTCTGCTCACCTGAAGTGAACAGTTCATGACAGAAAAGATAAAAATCAGAAAGAAAGAAAATTCTTCTTTCACATCAAACCTGAAACTCATCCTGTTGGATTTGAAGCATTTCTGTGTGTGTGTGTGTGTGTGAGACCTTCGACGTGTCACAATAATCCATCTTTGTCATTCATGGTCGTCGTCACCGTGGAAGCAGTTTTAAATTGATTTGTTGTCCCGACCTCAGTGGAACATAATCGACCATCAGACACTGGAAAAGTCTCCAAGAGATCCTGCAGGTCGGACGCAGGGAGAAAAAACCCTTTTTCAACTTGTTCTCCCTCAGAGATTTGATTGATTATTGGAAATCCTCCACATGTTCACCTGATGTGATCTGAAATTTCAACATTCAACATTTTTACTGCAAATTATGAAAATCAACTATCAACAAGTGAAATATCACATGTACAATTTTTTTAAAAATGAAGGATGGAAGAAAATCAGGGTGGAAACAGATGATTATTTTCTTTATTGATTAAAGAAACTATTATCTTGGTTAATCAATCAGATGTTCTGTGTATAAAATCTCCAAAGTGACAACTTCAAACGCATTTTTTTTTTTTTTTATCCGACAAACAATACGAAACACTTGATTGATTTTCACATGAGAGACCAGCTGATGATTTAGTGTCTGAAAAATGACTCAAAGCTTAAATGAACATGAGACTAGTTTAGAGTAAATTATCTGTCAATGACCTCATTGATCAGTCAGCTGATTTCAGTTTGTGGGTTACATATCAGTGAGTGTTAGCATTAGCATGTGACGAGCTTCCTGATTGGACCGTTTAAAGGAAGTGCAGCCTGCTGATTGGATGAACCAACACCACCTCCTTCACCTGCACAGGTTGACTCCGCATGGTTTAATGTCTGAACGGCATCATCACTTCACTCGACAGGACAGACAACACCAGGTCGGCAGTAAATAATCGTTTTACGTAAAAAAAAAAAAAAAAAAAATCTAATTTATTTATTTAAAACCCATAAATCACAAACATTGTTTGCCTCTCAGAGGGCTTTACAATCTGTACAGTTCAGTTGTGACACCCTCTGTCCTTAGACCCTCGAACCAAGAGAAAGCAACTTATTCTTACAAGTTAAAGTGTTCAGAGCTCAGAGCCGAACACAAGCATGTTTTTAATAACCATCTCGAGCTCGCTGTCATGAAAATATACGTTTAACTGAGTCACACACAGAAAGAGTTAAAAATCCCTTCAATATAAATCACATGTAGTTTAATGGAAAAAGGCAGAGAGATGTCTGCTGTACATTTTAAACAAACGTATTTCAAAGTCAACTGAATTTAAACTGGTGAAAATGAGGCGAGTGGAGAAGAAAGAAGTCGTGATTATGTGACGGTTTAAAAACATCTCACATACAGAGGATTTAATGTCCATTTATTTCTTCTTTGTTTTCCAACCAACACGCAGAATCACGTCCAGTTTGCTTTAACTGCTGTTTTCTTCTCGTTTTGTGAGGAAGCCAAATAAAAAGTCCTCTGTGATGATTCTCAGTAGATCTAAAAAAAAAAAATATTGGCTCACAGTTAGTGCTGTACTTCAAAATGTGTTCAAGTACTTCAAACTAACATGGATCACAATAATTCAATATGAAATTAAACTAGAAAATCATGTTCGGAAACACGATTTTTATTTCATTTTTCAGGATGATCCACTGAAATGACCACTGACCAATCAGAGCTGAGTATGTAAATGATTCAACATTAAACATTGAACAAACTTCAGGAATCCAATCAAACTGTTTCTTACAGCATTTTGGCATGTAATATCAATAATATTAATAATATTAATAACATCATATTTGATTTGAAGCCTTTAGAGAACTCAGACACTTTACATAAAAACGAAGTTTGAGATGAGTCTTTTTAATCTACGTTTACCTCATAACAGATAATAATAATGAAGGTGTCGTTATCATCGAGGTGTCATCATCAACCACAGCATCATCCTTAAATATTACACAGTCATGTTTCAAATATGTTCACACAGCTCCTGTAAGACTGATCAGAGTGAAAAACTGTGAAGCTTTTAATTTGAAAAGCAGACTCAGATTGGTGTGTTTGCTCATTATAATTCAGCTCGTTCGTGTTCGGGTCTAAATATTTGTTCTGCTCAACAATGATTAACGACGAGGAGGATCCAGAATGTGATGTTAGCATTGGTGAATTTCATCACCTTTGTTTGTTTGTCAGGTGATGAGGACAGACGCAAACATGGACGACAAACCGCAGATCAATATTACATCCAATTAATCAAACCAACATAATCACGAGGGAAAAAGGTAAACTGTGATGACGCAGGAGACAGGCTGGAATAGAAATAAAATATATAACAACAATAATAATATGTTGATAAGATAATATTTAACTTCTTTTTGACCCAAAACTTCCAAAAACCATGAATAAGAAAGAAATAAGACACAAAATGAACTGTGATGTTTTAACAAAACTTCTGTTGTTTGAACATTTTCTCAAAGACGTTTTAAATATGTGGATGGAAAAATGTCACATGACAAAGATTTTCACCAGTTATCACCACATTCGTCTGTCTGCAGGAAGTTTTTCACGTCTTGTTTTGATTCAGATTTTTTTTCACGTTACAGATGATTGGAAGGTTTTTATGTGAAGGAACCACAGTTTGCGTTTCATTATTGAACCCTGAGTTGTGGAATAATTAATAAATGAACCTTTAAAACTTAAAAACAGATCAATAATCACAGGCAGGGCAGTAAAGACAGAGCTCTTCATACAAGAGCTGATATTTGATTTAAAAAGTAAAACTACGTCATTGTTTGCAGCTCTAAATAACACTCACTAACGGCTCACATGAGTCTGTTATTCCTGTTCTGACTCGCTCCTTCGGTTTGGTTCAGGATCATCTTTTCTTCAGAAGAAATCTAAAATGTTTTTGCACTAAGAATGAAATTATGTCATAATATCAGGTCTGCTTTTATTTAAAAGAAAAGTAAAATGGCTGTTTTACACTGTAGAAAGAAAATTCTTAAATGAGAATTATTATTATTATTATTATTATTATTATTATTATTATTATTATTATATGATTATTGTTATATGATTATTTTAAAAATGTTTGTGCCGCTGAAAGAAATGACTACATTATTATTATCATTATTATTAAAATACAGTTCTGTTTTATACTAAAGAATGAAAAAATAACACCTTTCTACACAGTCCAAAGAAATTTATTGAATTCAAATTTAAATTCAAATGTATTTATTTAAAGCCCAAAAATCACAAACATCGTTTGCCTCGGAGGCTTTACAATCTGTACAGTTGTGACACCCTCTGTCCTTAGACCCTCGAAACCGAGTCAGGAAAAACTTCAAAAAAACCCTTTATGGGAAAAAGAAGAAACCTGAGGAAGAGCCACAGATGAGGGATCCCTCTCCCTGGGACGGACAGACGTGCAATAGATGCCACATGTACAGAGAACATCATCAATCATATTATGGAATTAAACATGGGTCGTAATAAACTGTAGATAAACTGAGTTCATTGGGTTTAGTCCATGTGTGAAGGTATCACAGGTAATGGAAATGAGTCTGTGAGTCCAGGTGCATCTCTAGATGTCCTCATATGGAGCTCTGGCCACTCGACCTTCTCTCCACAACACAGACACAGATCATGTCCCCACCAGGCCAGTGAACCTCAGACAGATGGACCACAACCAGAATCAGTGAGTTGAACCTGGGGCACTAACACCTCGACTGGAGAGAACAAAGAGGACCGGGGCTCTACCACTGCAGTTGTAACATGCGCCACTCAATATGCTTATTTTGTTGCATAAATTAAGCAATATTCAAAGGTTTGAGAGAAACCATTAACTTTTGACACTTTATCCAATTTAACTACTTTAACCAGTTTATAAAAGCACATGCCAAATAAACAAAGATGCAGACTTTGACTTTGGCTTTGAAATAAGAGTAGAGGAAGCAGAGAAAGAGGAAGCAGAGACAGAGGAAGAGGGAGAGGAGCAAAGGAAGGAAGCCGATGCAGAGGAGAGGGAGAGGTGCCCGATGCATCATGGATGAGGGAGCCCCGGCAGTCTAAACCTATAGCAGCATAACTAAGGGAGCCCCCCGAGCCTGTGCCCACCCTAACTATAAGCTTTATCAAAAAGGAAGGTTTTAAGTCTATTCTTAAACACTGACACTGTGTCTGCCTCTCGGACCCAGACCTGGGAGCTGGTTCCAGACTGGGGGCCTGATAGCTGGGAAGCTGAAGCTGATCTGAAGCACTGACACTGGTCTGCCTCTGGAAACCCTAGGCTTCTGGGAACTGGTTCCAGAGAACTAGCTGAAGGCTCTGCTCCCTAACTACTTCTGGAAACCCTGGGAACACAAGCCTGCAAGTTTTGGGAGCGCAGCGCTTGAAGGCTCTGCACTCTAGTTGGATGATAAGGAGTTATCAATTCATTAAGATATGATGATGTGTGCCAGACCATGTAGAGCCTTATATGTGAGAGGAGTAGGATTTTAAAATCCACTCTAAATTTTACAGGGAGCCAATGCAGAGAAGCCAGTACTGGAGTAATATGGTCTCTTTTCCTGGTTCTAGTCAGCACCCGAGCAGCGGCATTCTGGACCAGCTGTAGAGTCTTTAACGACTTGTTCTGGGCAGCCTGATAAAAGTGAATTACAATAATCCAGCCTGGAAGAGACAAATGCATGGACTAATTTTTCAGCATCGCTTTGGGACAAAAAGTGCCGAATTTTTGCGATGTTGCGCAGGTGCATGCAGGTAAAAGGTAAAAAGCAGACCTTGAAATATGCTTAATATGGGTGTCAAAGGACATATCCTGATCAAATAAAACCCCGAGGTTCCTTACAGTGGTGCTGGAGGCCCAGTTAATGCCATCCAACAAGGCTATCTTAGGAGAGAACGTGTTCCTCAGGTGTTTCGGACCTAATAGGATCACTTCAGTTTTATCTGAGTTCAACAGCAGGAAATTTCTGGTCATCCAAGCCTTTATATCTTTAAGGCAGGCCTGGAGTTTCAGGAGCTGATCAGTTTTGTCTGGCTCCATTGATAAATATAATTGGGTGTCATCAGCATAACAATGGAAATCTATGGAGTGCCTCCTGATGATATTGCCAAGGGGCAGCATATACAAAATAAACAGAATTGGACCTAAGCACTGAACCTTGTGGAACTCCATGACAGACTTTAGTATGCACAGAGGATTCATTATTAATATGGACAAACTGAGAGACCGATCTGATAAGTATGATCTGAACCAGTTTAATGCAGACCCTTTAATACCAAGCAGTTTTTCCATTCTCAGCAACAGGATGTGATGGTCAACTGTATCAAAGGCAGCACTGAGGTCTAACAGGACAAGACAAGTACAGACAGAAGCCCTCTATCTGATGCTGTCAACAGGTCATTGGTGACTTTCACAAGTGCTGTTTCTGTGCTATGGTGAGCTCTAAATCCTGACTGAAAAACTTCAAAAAGACTATTACTGTGGAGATAATTACATAACTGGCTGGCAACGGCTTTCTCTAGAATCTTAGACAAAAAGGGGAGGTTGGATATTGGTCTGTGTAATTGGCTAACACATCTGCATCAAGTGTAGGTTTTTTGATCAATGGTTTAATTACAGCTACTTTAAAAGACTTGGGTACAAAGCCTGACACCAGAGACAGATTAATAATATGCAGCAGCGATGTGCCAATAAATGGGAAAACTTCCTTAAGCAGCGTAGTTGGGATCGGGTCTAGGAGACAAGTTGTTGCTTTCGATGATGAAACTAACGAGGATAATTCGGGAAGGCCAATTGGAATAAAACTGTCTAAGCAATTGTCAGGTTTTAATGTATCTGCTCCTAAATTTCCTGAGTCTGAAGGATCGGAGTCTAACGAGGGCAGATCCTGACAAATTTTGTCCCTAATATTCAAAATCTTGTCATTAAAGAAGCTCATGAAATCATTACTACTTAAACTTAAGGGGAATGCAGGGTTCAATAGAGCTATGGCTCTGTGTCAGCCTGGCTACAGTGCTGAAAAGAAACCTAGGGCAGTTCTTATTTTCCTCTATTTAATGCCAAATAGTAGGCTGCTCTGGCATTACACAGGGCTTTCCTATATGTTTTGAGACTCTCTTTCCAGGCTAGGCGAGAGTCCTCCTCTTTGGTGGAGCGCCATATCCTTTCCAATTGTCGCGTTGTTTGTTTTAACTTGCGAGTTGCAGAGTTAAACCATGGTGCCAGTCTCTTCTGTTTTAATGAATCTTTCTTTTTAGGGGCGCAACAGAGTCCAGAGTGCCTCTGAGTGAGTCCATAGCGTGTTTCTAACAAGTTGGTCAATTTGGGGGGAGCTCAAAAAATCATGAGAGTCGTCAGAGATACTAGGAAATCTAACTGACTTTAATGCTGTCGGAATTGCTTCCTTAAATTTAGTCCTAGTACAATCAGGTAACCATCTAGTGAACACTAATTTTTCTAGAGGTGCATAGTCCAGTAATAGGAATTCAAATGATACTAAGTAGTGGTCTGATAACACAGGATTTTGGGGGGAGACTATTAAGTGCTCAATATCAATACCATAGGTGAGGACCAAATCAAGGGTGTGATTGTGACAGTGAGTTGGAGAATTTACTCTCTGAGAAAACCCAATGGAGTCCAATAATGAGATGAATGCTGTGCTAAGACTGTCACTATCCATGTCCACATGAATATTAAAATCACCTACAATAATTACCTTGTCATTTTCAAGGACTAAATTTGACAAGAACTCTGAAAATTCAGATAAGAATTCAGAGTATGGGCCTGGGGGGCGGTACACTACAGCAACTAGTATTGGCTTTGTGCTCCTTCCGATTGGCGTAATCGGGCGTCATTAATGCCGATACATGAATTACAGTTTTATCATATTTACGTTTATCCTTTGCCAGCAGTTTAAATTTGACTCGATGTCGCCCCTCTGGCCGCAGGGAGGCATCTGACTGTTCCCCGGTGCTGCTAACTTCACGTGTCGGACTGTGGAGCTGCCAATAACTGACCAGAGCTGGTTTGTCAGCGGGTGTGTCGCTGAGGGGGGAGAATTTATTGGACACGTGAAGTGTTTGGTGGTGAACCTTGGTGGACTTTTTTGAGCTCTGCCTCCTTCGAACAGTCACCCAGCCGCCCGGCTGCTCGGGTCTGCACGTGGGAGTGCTAGCTGATGCTAACCCTGCAGCGGCTACTGGGGACTGGCTAACTACGCTAGCATAACTAACTGCTAACATTGGTGCCGAGCCGCTTCTCTAATTCTGTCAGCCTCGCCTCCAAAACTACATATAAACTACATTTATTACAGGTACCATTTACACTAAAGGAGGCAGAGGAGCAGCTGAACATCTGACACACCGAGCAGGAGAGAGGAGAGGAGGAGGGAGAGGGAGAAGCCATTGCTAATAAGAGATAGCAAAGGAGCTAACCACTGGAACCAAATTAATTAAAGAGTTTTAGCCTAAATTAAGCTTATGAACAACTAAATAGTCACTAGCCTTAGATAAAATTTGCTGTGGTAGATAACCGCAGTTGTGCAAAATTATTTAAGAAAATTATGCTCTGGAGTCTCGAAGACTATTCACACAGCTCTAGCGCAAGGAGAACAGGAAATGACGTAACACGCTCACCGTAGAATGATCTGTTCCAATCGATCAAAAACACAAAACTGATTCAGGTTTCCTCATACATAAATACATAATACATACATAAATACATAATACATACATAAATACATAATACATACATAAACGTGTGGTAAATGGTCGAGGTGGCTGCAGTTTCCTTTATGCGATCATGTATGTGAGCATAATATATTTTACATCTTTAGACAAATCGAATACTGAAGGATAATGCAGGTTTAAAACTCGTCGTTTCAAACCAAGTGAACACTTGAATTAAATGTTAAAATAATCAAAAAAGATCTCTCATGTTAACTTTAGTAGATTGATTCAGTGAAATGAGAGTTGTGATGGAAATGATCGCGTCAACAATAAAACGTGTGAACGAAACACATCTGATTTTTAATCTTTGTCCAGTTCGCTCCGCTAACAGCTAACTGCTAACAGCTCCGCTAACAAATACTTTTTAAATTGAAATAAAACATTAATCAAACTCGACTGTCTGTGTAACTTTACTTGTGATCTATCAACATCTGACAGTTACACACAGAAACTTTAAAGAGTGAACTCTAAATTCACTTTTTCTTGATGCTGGTCCGTCTGTGCTGTAAACCCTGAAAACGCTGTGAACATGAACGATGTGAATCTTCACCCCAGGACAGATTTACAGCAGGAATTCAGACGTGTTGGTCAGTTTGACAGCTCACTAATGATTTCATCTCGTTCATTTGGTCCTTTAATGTTTCATATGAAACAACACCTGAAGTGTTTCTGCTGAAATTATTCACAAACCTGCACGTCTCTGAAATATTTGATCCTCGGTGAGGTCGTGTTGGTATAACTATCATTTACATTTCAGTTACATCAGACACGCCGTCCTGAGACCTCCTCATCGAGCTGCTGATTTTATGAGTCTGCTGATAACTGAAGGAGAACAGAGAGTTTCTCCTGCAGCTGTCAGATGAAGCTGAAGGTCGGTCGGGTGTCGGCGTTTACCACGTCGCCTCCCGAGGAGTGACACCAGCATTTTCAGAGAGGCATCAAACTGTGCTGCTGACATTCAGAAAACACAGCCTGAAGCGCTCATGACAAAGCCAACAGTCGCTTCAGACATCACGAACACGAGAGGCGACTTTAAACACACACACATCCTCCCGACATGACCACGAAAGCGATGATGTCACGATGGAGGAGATTTCAACACATCGTGATCTCTGCAGGACAGATGTACCAGCTGTGTCTCCTCTCACAAACACTTCATATGAATTTAAAGTGTTTTCTCAGTGACAGTAACAACTGTCAGGTGAGATGTAGGAGGTGTGTGTGTGTGTGTGTGCAGGTGAGTACCTGCACGGAGCTGCAGACTTTGTGCTTCACAGCTACTGAGAGGTCACGTGATGTGTTGAACAACAGCTTCCTTACATACGCTCAGTTTATAAGTCTTATCTGAAATTAAATGATTATTCAATGTGAATGTGGCTTTCTTTACTTAATGGTAAAGGATTTATTAAACATTTTTTCAAAAAATATACTTTTTCAGGTTCCTGGGTATTCATAACAGGGTTGCACTAAGCATAGCACACAACAAATAAAACATCTCATAAAAAGTGTAACTTTGACTGGCTTTTAACCTCTACGTCCACGTGAACACAAATCTGCTCAGTGTGTGTCTTTGCATCTAGAAAGGGAATAATTGCTTAAAGTTAAGTAACAGTGGCAGTAAAGCTGTATTTTAAAACACTATTATGATTAAAGTTTACAGTTAATCTGCGTTTGATGTGCTGTTGCTGACAGGTGTTTCTATTATTTTGTCCATCCCATTTATAGACTGTTAGTTTCACAGTGATAGTCACATCACAAACTAAATCTTCTGATTCTCATGAAATATTTTTCTCTTTCTGTCTCTCAGATTTTTGGAGCCAGCTTTCCTGCTCCCCTTTCAAAATAAAAGCGCATGTCGCTGCTGCTCGCTCTCGTATTCTGAAAAGTTTCCAACGTAAATACTGAGCCCGTTTCCTCCAGAGCCGCCCGTGTTCTCCAGAAAATTAACCTTCGTCTCCAGCAGAGTTTCTCTGGCCTGTTTTCCTGCTCAGCACTTGTTGTTTAAGGCAGTTTGAGAAATTAACGTTGTCGAGTTTGGGCGCCGCTGGCGAACAGTGAAGGTGCATCATGCAGCTGACAAACTGTTATTAAAGGCAGAAACAGCCTGCAGAGCCCCCAAAACTGAAGTTTTCTCCTTCAGCTGTGGAAAGGATTTTAATTTTAATAGCTGGCTTTAAAAGATAGGATGTTTTTTATTTATCAAAGGTCTCCCTCCTCCTCCCTCTGCAGCATCCCTCCATCTCTCTTTATTTCTCCCTCTCCCTCTTTATTTCTCCCTCTCCTACTTTATTTCTCACTATCTCTCTCCTTATTTCTCTCTCTTTATTTCTCTCTCTCCCTCCCTCCTCTCGGTGTGGCAGCCTTCTGCAGTAATGGGACGTCTTAGTGGATCGATGGAGAGGCGGCAGTGACGGAGGAGGCTTTCAGGAATCTCAACTACAGGCCAAGGACGGCCTGCAGGAGATAAAGGAGGAGGTGAAGGAGCGACGGAGGGGAAGAGGAAGGTGAAGTAAAGGAGGGATATAAAGGCCTGCTCATCTCTCGACCTACATTTTAAAACCAACCCGTCCTCGAGAAACGACCTTCGCATCTGATTTGTTCCTCCAGCGATGTTTTCAGAGAAACTTCAGGAGGTCCTGGTTTATTTTCAGGATGAAGGAGGACGGAGACTCACATCCTGTCTGTGGTTTATCCAACAGAGGAAGCTTTGTGAACGTTTGATGCTTCCTGTCAAATGTGCTTCAAGTCACTAAACGTTTTCACGATCATTCACTAACCTATTATATTATATTATATTATATTATATTATATTATATTATATTATATTATATTATATTATATTATAACACAGGTTGTTTACATATGAAGTTATGTCACAGCATTGCAGATGGGGGCAGGAAGTGATTTTTTTGCAGGAAACTTCATCTCAAGCTCTGAAAATGCAAAAGTTTTGAGTCGTTTACAGTCACTCAGATCGATCAAACCCAGAAACCTCGAGGAGATTTTATCAAGGACCAAAAACCTAAAGACCTGCAAACCTTCGTCTTCATCATTTGACAAGAATCCACCAACGAATCAAAACAACCAATCAGAGCAGAGTCCAGCCTCCAGCTGCTCCTCGGGGTCGACTCTGTTGAAATATTTTGTCTTTTTATGTTTAGATTGAAAACTTTCTTACAAACAGGAGGACGGAAACTCACCTACAGAAAATCAAATCTCATCAAGTGAGAAATAACAAGAGGAAAAGCAGGACGATGCAGAAGGTGACAGAGGAGAGGAGATGGAGACCTAAAGAGGAGAGGAGGAGAAAAGAGAGAGAGGCTAAATCACTTTCATGCTGCAGATGGATGTTTGGTCGATGGTCTGCAGAGCCTCACAGCACTTCCTGAACAAGAATCCTCCATAATAGGCACCAAACAGAGAAGTACCAGCAACCACACACACACACACACACACACACACACACACACACACACATGTTGGCACCAATCACCCAGCACCCACAGACGGATAGTTATCAGGTCCTCCTCCTATCGATTTCTCTTCCAGAGGTATTTACGGTGAGAAAAGAAATACAGTTATTGTCCGCGGGGCAGCGGGGGTATTTATCTCCTTTAACTGGCCCGCGGCTCCTTTTAACCGCTTCACTGCTGAGACAGCTCATCAGGGACGTCAGGGAGGTGACGGGGGGGCTAATGATGCATGAGCTGATGGCAGGAGGAGGAGGAGGAGGTGTGATGGAGGAGGTGTGTTTTTTAACTTTCAGTTTGTGAACCTTCGGTTTGATAAAACAGAAAGTGACTTGTATATTTTTTCCTGTTTTTTAAATGGTTACTATGGCGACCAACAAAGACAAGATGGATGAATGCAGACGATTGAAGCTGTGAGATCTAAACACACTCCTGAAGTTACTGATGATCAACAGAGATGCAGCAAAAGACACCAAAGTGAAAGTACAGAAGGACGTCGTGTTTTATTTGTTTTAGTTTGTTTTGCAGTCACTATTTTAGTGGAGTTCAAGTGTAAAGTAACAGAAAATAGCAGTACCTGAGTAGATTACTTCAGTAACTGTAGTTATTTTGAAGATCACCTGCTCAGAACGTGCAGCAATAAACAAAAAGTTTTCAGTGAAAAGAGATGTGGAGGATTTTCCTGCAGGAATAAAGAGTTCCTGTCGTGAAGGTGAGAGGAAGTAAAAGTGTGTTTAACCGACTGAAACAGAGCGATGTAATTATCTTTCCCTCACTTCAAAGAGAGGTCAGGCGTTAAAGATGAATCACCCGTCAGGCGTGTTCGCTGATCGAGACGTTCGTATTCTGAGAACGGGAGAGCTCACGATGTTCGTCTGCTCGCCGTCTGATGTCGTCAGACAGGGAGGAGGTCACCTGAGGTTAACCCTGAAGTGTCTGAGGAGGAGGAGGAGGAGATGAAGATGAGCTGTGTGTGATCTTAACTTGACCCTGATCATCACCTCACAACTTTTACAAATCAGAGAGGAAGAGAGGAAATGACAGTTTGATATTCATGTAAAATCTCACCTGCTCCCCCGAGTCTCTGATTCTTCTGTTTAACTCCTTTGTCTTCCTCTGTCCTCTTCTCTTTCCTGTAAACTGTTGTTTTCTTGTTGTTTGTTGTTGTTTATCCTCCATTACATCACTACATACTCTGCTCTGATTGGTTGTTTAATGGCAGCAGGTGGAGCCAGAGGAGTCAGATCATAAAACTCTCGTTAACAGTGACACCTGAGTCCGTTCAATCACCAGCAGTCAGTCCGTTGATCTGTGGGCGGAGCCAGCAGTGACGTAACACACCTGACTGAATGTGACTGACAGAAATCATCTACAGTTTACAGTCAACAGAGGAAGACGTTCTCAGTGATCTTACAACCTGTTAATACATATAAACATGTAAAAAGAAGATTAATACATGTAAACTTTCAATATCAACATCAGAAACATGAGTAAAATTATAAAGACAGAGGCTCTTAATAACACACAACAGAGACACAACATAGAAACTATAAATATAAATAAAATACACTATACACTATATAACTATATACACAATATTCAAACTATTTACACAATTTAAAAACCTACAGATATACAAAAACTATAAATGCAATACACAATACACAGTATTGAGTAGGTGAGTGAAAACCTCCATTTTCACTTGAAACTGAGCTCTGTCTTGTCACGTGTAAAAACACACAGGAAGCTGTTTAAGGTCAGCGGTCCGGTGAATTGTGGGTAATGTAGGCGGCAGGTTTTGGTTGGAATAAAGTTCTTTTGAACTTTAATTTTTGAAGCTGGATGTGCAGGTTGAATCTTCTAACGAGGCGCAGTGAGTCAACAATGAGACAATCAACTGAGTAATCAATTAGTCGATCGACAGCTATAATCAACTGACTCGTGTTGTAGCTGTCAGCTGAAGGTGTTTGTGTTCAGACTCTGAGACGCTGCGATCATCAATCACTGATCATGAAAATAATCAATAACGACTGAAGGACTGAACACGTGTCACTGACTCAGGACTCATGAATGTTTTCACTGCTGGAAACTGAACAGCTCTTCATCAGACCCTTCGAAACGAGACACCAGCTGAGCCTCGTCATCAGCGAGGTCGATCGATCGATTGTCTGAGCGGGAAGCTGCGCCAATAACAAGAACAAGCTGAGAGTCGGAGGAATCGATGAGTCTTTGTGTGCGGAGTCGATGTGAGAGGACGTTAGCAGCTCGTTCAGTCCGACGCTACAGAGTGAAAACTGATCATTTCTCCTGTACACAGCAAAGGCTGATGGGAACTTAAGTCTTTAGGATGATTGGTCAAATCCAACAGAAAAATAAACAGCAGTAAATACAGGAGGAGTAATTAGAGTATTACTGTAACGTGTGTGCAGTATTTAATGTTGTAACTCAGTCTGTAATAATTGATCATATTTATTGATTAATGTAGTGGAGTACAAATACTAAGATCACCTGCTCAGTGATTCACCTGTAGAAACATCAGACGCTTCCACAGAAAAAAAAAGAGTCCTCCGACCTTTGACCTCTGATTCATTAACTTGTTTTAACAACACATCTGTCGGCCACAGATTTCTGACTCGTTAAAGGTTAATCACCGTTTGTGAGGGCAAAAATAAAAAAACTCAGAATATCAGACCTTTAAACAGACATCTTATTTTCAGTCTGATAGAAACAAAAAATAGAAATCAGACCGAAGCTCCGAATCAGACTCGTTACGGCGTCTGTTTAATTTTCTGTGATCGGAGCTGAAAGTGAGATTAATGAAGCTTAGGGGGCAGTTTGAGGGGAAATAACACAAACATCAGTTTCCACCTCATCCATTAATGACACTATCTGCCGGAGCCCCGGTCCTCTTTGTTCTCTCCAGTCTTGCAGGTTCCTCACTGATTCTGGTTGTGGTCCATCTGTCTGAGGTTCACTGGCCTGGTGGGGACATGATCTGTGTCTGTGTTGTGGAGAGAAGGTCGAGTGGCCCAGAGCTCCATATGAGGACATCTAGAGATGCACCTGGACTCACAGACTCATTTCCATTACCTGTGATACCTTCACACATGGACTAAACCCATGAACTCAGTTTATCTACAGTTTATTACGACCCATGTTTAACTCCATATATGACTGATGATGATGTCTCTGTACATGTGGCATCTATTGCACGTCTGTCCGTCCCAGGGAGAGGGATCCCTCATCTGTGGCTCTTCCTCAGGTTTCTTCTTTTTCCCATAAAGGCTTTTTTGAAGTTTTTCCTGACTCGGTTCGAGGGTCTAAGGACAGAGGGTGTCACAACTGTACAGACTGTAAAGCCCTCCGAGGCAAACAATGTTTGTGATTTTGGGCTTTAAATAAATACATTTGATTTGATTTGATTTGATTTGATTTGATTTGATTTGATTTGATTTGATACACGTGAAACTAAACCAACCTCTGAAAGAAGCTGCTGAGAAAAAGTGATGAACAGTTCGATCAGACAAAGACGTGTTCCCCTCAGTGAATTATTATCATTATTATTATAAAACCACAGAGTGTACTTTACTGTACATTAGCTGCTAACAGAGTATTTTAGTGTTTCTTGTTTTTCTTAACCTGTATAGATGTATGTTATATGTTGGCTGCAGGTGTGACCTTGGTGTGGCAAACTCTGCAGCAGCAAATCAGAGCTCAGCTGACCAATCACCTGCCAGCTACAGGCAAAGGTGTGTGTGTGTGTGTTTCTATCTACTTCATTACATCAGTGGCCTTGGCGAATCAGAATTCAGAAGGTGAAAATGAATCACTAACTGTCTATCTCTCACACACACATTAACACACATTAACACAGCATACATACACACAGACACACACACACACACACATACACAACACAACATGTAATATAAAATCAGCCTGAGGAGGATCATCAGGTGACATCTGCTGATTGGATGACTCTGCCCCTTGCATACACACACACACACACACATACACACACATGAATACACATGCATATACACACAGTACACACACAGAAGAATACACATACATACACACAGTACACATACATGTACATATACATATACACACAATACACACATACACAAAGATACACATACATGTGCACACACAGTTCACATACTGTGGGGGGGGGACTCACACAAACGGCACGTTGATAAACCATCATCAGAAGAAGAAAAGAGGAGTGCAGGTCAACAGTGCCCCCTGCTGTCAGCACTGAGAACAGCAGAGGAGAAGGGGGAACCATTTCACCGTCGCACACTGAACAGAAGCTGTTTTCTTCACTCTTCATGTGACGCTGCAGTTTCTTTACTAATGAAGATATTTAGACAAAACAAAGAGTTTATTTATTTAGAGTTCATAAATAGGAAGCTGTCAGACACTCAGGTTCACTGTGACCTTTGACCTCTCAGACACACAGAGGTAAAATCAGATTAAACACTGACAGTCTCTGAACATGTCACCTCTGATATGTTTCATCATCAGCGTTTTATCGATCGATACAGATAAATATGGACAGATGATTCATATCACTGCTGCTCATCTGCAGGATGTTTGAACGTCTCACTTTCTACTTTCAGAAACACTGAATGATGAAAAATAAGAATTATAGTTTTAATACTTAACTGGAGGCATCACTGCTCTTAATTCTTCAATAAAGATCAATAAAACATAATCGTGTTGTTCCTGATATGATCATTCCTTGTTCAGACAGTTTTACATCCGCTGTTTTTTTTTCTTTAATGTTGGAAAAATTATTTCTAAGCTCTGTGAAATGATTTAAAAAAAATTATTTGAATTTTTTTTTTTTAAATAACGTGCAGTTTAAACAGTAAGAGGTTTTTAATTTCAGCCACAGCTGGAAATTATGAAAAAGTTTAAAAATGTGCAGAAGATGAAGCTGAAGAGCTGAACTGACGTGTGGCAGGATGTTAAACACAGACATGTTTGATCTGTTTAGAAATAATAATAATATGCATATATATTCATACAGGTAGGTTTATTTTAAAGTGAATGGATCAAATCTTTTCTTTCTCCTTCAGTTTTTAATATTTAGTCATTTAATAAAAATAAAACCTGTGATCAGATTTTCATCTTTCATAATGTGACATTACACTGATGAGTCCAGCAGGGGGCAGCAGCTCTCTGTCAGACTGAGGGTTTGTTGTCAGAAACTCAAAATGATAAAAGTAATATTCATGATAATGCTAATGATTATTATAATTATTGCTACTTAATACTGAAATAATCTTTCAGAGTATTTTTCCCCAAAACAAAGCTCAGTTATTGAAAATCCAAGCAATTCACATCCAACAGCCAGAAAGAAAATAACTGATCAATACCCGATCAGATGGATTAAAAATAAATAAAAACACACTCTGATGTAGAAACACACACAGGGACTGATGCTGATGAAGCTCAGGAGGATAAATCAGCTGAATATTTAACCGTCAGTCAGAGACGGAGACAGCTCGAAGACTTTAAACCGACTTCAAAATCTCCTCTGAGCCCTGCAGTTTATTTCAAATCAGAGCAGCTCGGTGAGCAAAATCTCCTCCAAAATATTAACAATCAGAAATACAGCAAACCAGAGCAAAAATACAGTAAAAAGAAAAAAATAAAGCAAAGAAGGGCAAAAAACCCAGCAAAAACGAGCATGGAGGATGTAATGTTACGTGATAAGAGACGCCAGAAGGAGCCGACATTTACAGCAGCAGCAACAGCATTGTTATTATTATTGAAATTATCATTGACATTATTATAGTAATTATGATTATCTTCATTAACCTGCATTGATATCAAAGCTCATCCTGTCTGAAGGTTCAGAGCTGCTGTGAAACTGAAACTTTGTCTTTGCTTCGTCTTTCTCATTGACCCATTCGTTGTTTTTACACACACACAGGTCATGTGCTGCTCCATTGATCAGGAGGCTCCAGTTCCTCTATAAATACTCCCCGTGCTGCTTCACTGACCTCCTCCATCGTCGCCTCTTCGTCCTCCAGCTCTGCTCTCTCTGCTGCAGCTATTTCTGCCTCGATCTATAAACTCTGGCCTGGTGTCAGGTCGCCGACACACACAAACTCACACGCACACACAGACACACTCATACACACAGAGCACACAACAGCATTTTGTTCTGCGTGTACAAAACAACAAACATCTGTTTGTGCCGAGGACGCAGGAAACAGCCGGTCTCTCAGCCGTCTGCCTGCCTGTCTGCCTGTCTGCCTGCCTGCCTGCCTGCCTGCCTGCCTGTCTGTCTGTCTGTCTGCTGTCTGTCTGTCTGTCTGTCTGCCTGTCTGCCTCTGTCTGTCTGTCTGCTGCTGCCTGCCTGCCTGTCTGTCTGTCTGCTGCCTCCTGCCTGCCTGCCTGCCTGCCTGCCTGCCTGCCTGCTGCCTGCCTGCCTGCCTGTCTGTCTGCCTGCTGCTGCCTGCTGCCTCTGCCTGTCTGTCTGTCTGTCTGCCTGTCTGCCTGTCTGTCTGCCTGCCTGCCTGCCTGCCTGCCTGTCCTGTCTGCCTGTCCTGCCTGTCTGTCCTGTCTGTCTGTCTGTCTGTCCTGTCTGCCTGTCTGTCTGTCTGTCTGTCTGTCTGTCTGCCTGCCTGCTGCTGCCTGTCTGCCTGCCTGCAGAGATACTGTGAGTTTTAAAGAGAATTTATATCTTTGTTTTCTTTGAAGAAAGCTGCTTTAAATCTGCTCCTGTGTTTGTCAGGTCTGCTGAAGTTTCATCACACACTCCTGTTTAGAGACGATGAACAAACTGTGAACAAACAATCTTCACGGATAAACTGTCCTCTGTCACCAAAGTTTAAAATGTAACACGTGTTGGGACTGAATCCACACAGCGTGGAGGAAATAATCGACTCTATGATGAACCTCGATGTTTTGTTGAATGTAGGGCTGTTCGATTTTGCCCAAAAATAAAATCCAGATTTTCTTCTCGCAAAACCCGATTTCCGATTACGATTACGATTTTATTATTTATTATTTTAGGTGAAATAACAAAAAGACATTTTTTCAAATATGCTATTTTTTTGCACATTTTGCAAACAATTTCCCCATTGGGATGAAAGTGCAAACCTTGCTCTTTATTAAACAAAAAAAATCCCTCAAGGGATTAAAATAAAAAAAAAAATGTTATGAACTTTTGCCATCTGGCTTTGCTCCATGCTATCTTCTAGTAGACGTCATGTAAACAAAAGAACAATCCCTTTGGGATTAAGTGAAAACCTCACTTTCACAGTAAATTTAAGGTTTCTTTTTAAAAAACTTCTTTTTTAAATAAATAAGGCTTGATAAAATGTAGTTTGTATCCCTAAGACAAAAATTAATACTTGCAAGTTGCAAGCATGTAAGTTATGTGCATGCTATATCCCTGATGAAAAAAAACAAAACACCTTTTCTAATTTAACGAAACAGGTTCTTTGCATGTTAAATAATAAATAAATAAAATAAATAAATAATAAAATGACCCATGAGGGAGGAAGAGGTCAGTCAGTCATGCCCTGTGGCATGTTACAACGCCCCCTCCTACACTAAAGAGCCTCTCTGACGGAGGGATTGAGAGGTGTTTCTTGGATAGCTTGCTGATTGAGCGTCGCAGCCGTACCATTTCCAAACAACAGACTTGCTCTTGGTCTATTTGGCAACGACATCCACGCTGGCCTTAGCCTTAGCGAACGGCGCCATGTTTGTTTGCAGTATGCGGGAGAGCATGATGGGAGGAAGGAGGCGGAAGTCACTACGTGCAATGAACGGGGGCTGTACCGCATAATTACCTTAGTTAAAGTGAAAAATCGTTTTTACGGTTATTTACACGTTTTTAACATCGTCCTGACTATATAATCCGATTACGATTGAAAAACGATTAATCGAACAGGCCTAGTTGAATGATTCCTCATCGATCAGTAAAGTCTATAATCGATAATCAGATCAGTTTTCTGGAGTTTGGTGCTGCTGCTACGTAGAACGTGTCGCAGTGTTTCCATTTTAAAAAGATGTCAGAGCAGCTGCAAGAGACAAAAGAAATCAAACCACCGCGTAGGCTTTTTAAAAAGACGATGTTTGGACACTCGTTTGTACTGATGATGGAGAAAAAGTAAACCATGCATGAGAGAAATCTGAAACTGAGACGATCGATTGATCGATTGATAATTGAATCGAGAGGTGACTGAAGATTCACACTGATCAGTGATCGGTTCAGTGATCGGTTCAGTGATCGGGGCGTCAGGATGAATCGTGGTCAGTTTCGATTTGAAAGTTATTGCTCGTTAATCTGTTTTGGTTCATTTTCTATATTTTTTGTTTGGACAGATTCTGAATGTTTGTGATGAAACACCTGCAGACTACAAACACTCCCATCATCCTCGGCTGCAGACTCTGTTTGTTTTCTTGTTTTCTTCTTGTTGCTTTGCCTCCATTTTTCTTTCAGGTCTTCAATATGAATTATTGTTTTTTGCGAGCACTTCCTGTTGCCTCACAGCTGTTTGTGTCGTCTCTTTGCTTTGCCAGTTTTTCATTCGTCTCGGTTTCTCCAAACAAACAAACAAACAAACAAACAAACAAACAAACAAACAGCAGCTCATCGGTTTGGGATAAATAATTTAATGCAATTACATCGTCAATATATGTGCACTCTCACTCACAAAGGAGGAACAGACAGCATAAAGCCTGTCCATCCCCGCCGCCGCCTCCCTCATCAGAAAAACATCAACAAGTAAACAACAAATAAAACAGTCGTGTAATATTGCTCAGTGCAGCTTTTAAAATCCCTTCAGCAGCACCAGAGGCTCTCTGTAAACCTGCACAACAAACACTGTTCACTCCAACACATGCTTTAATACAAGTACCGCTATCAGTTCATCCACACACACACACACACACACACACACACACACACACACACACACAGTGAAGAAAATGCTTCATGTCTGTCACAGAGCCTTTCAGATTCAAACAAAAGCTTGAAATCATTTCACTTTCCTCTGCAGGTCAGATTCACTTTCTCAGGTCATTTTCATTATGAGGATTATTTTCACTGTTTTGGAGAATAAAAATTGAAACAATCTGTGAAATATTCCTAAAAACATCCGAACACATTCACTCCAGCAGCTGCAGAATTCAGGTTTAAAAGGAAAATGGAAAATAAAGCATTCATATGTTTTAGTTTTCATTCAATGTGTCAGACAAAAACATTTAAAAGAAACTTTTAGTATTTAATTATATCCTGATAAAACTTTTATTTTCCCTTCAAACTTTTCATTTATAATCCAGGTCAGGTAGGATCCGTAAATACTCGAGTATTAAAAGTAAAAAAGGAATTTAGCTTTTCAAATGACAAACTGATGTTTTGATTTACAAGCTGCTTGAAAAACTTGAATGGAAAAATAATAAATTCCAAAAGAAAACAGAAAGGTTCATTTTTATTCATTTTTAAATGTCACTTTTCAGTTTGATTTTTTATTCCAGAATAAAAAACACTTTCACTTTACATTTTCATATTTACACAAAATCATTTTGTCCTTTTTACTTTTAATATTTGAATTTTTATGAAGGGACATTTTTACTTTAAGTGGAAATTAAAAGTCTAAATGGAAAATAAACTATTTTATTTCTCAGGATATAATTTAAAAATAAAAATCTTTATTTTCTTATGTTTCCTAATTTAATTTAATCACTTTTAAGCTTTCCAAATTTTACCTTTTAGGATTTTAAATGTCACTTTTACATTTTCAAAGTGAATTATTCACTTTAATATCCAGTCTTGCTTTTAGTGTTAATATTTTATTTAATATTCCTTTAAACATGCAGGACACTGAAACTGAAAGTCGTTTTTTTTTTTTTTTTATCAGAGACACATTACAGACTCTTTGACCGGTCGACGAGCTTCGACCTGACGTGGCCACATTTTCTGCTTTCAGTGAAGTAAAGTGAGAAACGCTCACTTTCCTAAAGTCACGATCACATCGATAAGATAACGGCCGGCTGCCTCCATCGGCCTCGAAATAACAGACTCTTCACTCCTCGGTTTGTTTTAGAGAAAAGTCAAATCTGGAAATGTTCGATTCAAAGACATTTACCATTTTTATGGTGGAAGTTCAGATCTGTGAAAGCAGCTCCAAACAAATTTTAACCTGGATTAGATTTTTTTCATAAAAGACATGAAGCCACAGCTGACTCACACCTTTCACTGTTTCCTGACTTTATGCTAAGCTAAGCTAAGCTAAGCTAAACTAAGCTTGCAAGCTGCTTTTACAGAGTGACTCTCAGAGGAAGATTTCAACGTCAAACTTGTTTAAAAGACAAACCAAGGTCATGTTTCCTGTCAACAGAGAGTGTGTGTGTGTGTGTGTTCACAGTGTGTAAATGTCTGTGTATATGTATAGGCGGGGTCACTGATGCATTAGTAGACAACGCTCCCCTCCCCACCATCACACCCCCCATCTGTACCTGCTGCCCGTCCACAGGTGAGACCAGTTTTCTCTTGTTCCCCGCCTGTGTGTGTCTTTGTGTTGGTGTGTGTGCACAGAGGTAAAGGTAATCTACAGTGCACACCTCCCATCCTGTGTGTGTGTGTGTGTGTGTACCTGTGCTGACAGGTGGAGGTGAATTGTTGTGCTAATATGACAGCTCGCCCACACTGAAGGACGCTGCTGTCCTCCCATTGAGTGCTTCATTTTTTAATCAGGGAGCTGTTTGGCTGCCTCACTTTACTGTGTGTGTGTGCGTGTGTGCTTGTGTGTGTGTCCTTTCGTACAGAGGACACACACTCTCCTCTGATTGAAGTCTTTTTGGTTTGTGATGTTTGATATCAGTTTTTACTCCAACCGGTTTCCTTTTGTGATCTGCTCAGCTAACGTGTGGATGTGTGTGTATGTCGTGTGTGTGTGTCTGTGTGTGTGTGTGTGTGTGATGTGTGTGTGTGTGTATCTGTGTGTGTGATCTGTGTGTGTGTATCTGTGTGTGTGTGTGTATGTGTGTGTGTATCTGTGTGTGGATCTGTGTGTGTGTGTCATGTGTGTGTGTCTGTGTGTGTGTGTGTGATGTCTGTGTGTGTATCTGTGTGTGGATGTGTGTGTATCTGTGTGTGGATATGTGTGTGGATGTGTGTGTATCTGTGTGTGTGTATGTGTGTGTGTCTGTGTGTGTGTGTGTGTGTGATGTGTGTGTGTGTGTGTGTGTATCTGTGTGTATCTGTGTGTGTGTGTGCTGTGTGTGTGATGTGTGTGTGTGTGTATCTGTGTGTGTATCTGTGTGTGTGTGTGTATGTGTGTGTATCTGTGTGTGTTGTGTGTGTTGATGTGTGTGTGTCTGTGTGTGTGTGTGTGTGTGTGTATCTGTGTGTGTGTGTGTGTATCTGTGTGTGTGATGTGTGTGTTAGGAGGAGGCAGGCTTGCTGTAGTCTTCCACTCCGGTGATGGTGGCTTTGCAGAAGAAACAGTCCTTGTTGTTCATCAGATGCTGGTTGATACAAGCTCTGCAGAGAACAGAGGAACGAGTAAGGCCAGTAATCAATAATCAATAATCACGTCACACATCTGTTCTCATGTATGTGGGGGTCAGAGGTCAGGTTCAGACAAAATAAAGATATAAATCAGTGATTTCTGAGAGAATGTTCCTTTAATTAAATGATACACTCTGTAGAAACTTTAATTTAAATGATCTCCCATCAAACACGAGCTGAAGGAATTATTGTTATCAGAACCATATTTAACTCTGAATGTAGTTTATGTATACAATGATAACTTTATAGTTTATGTGGTCATTTCTAATGTGTGTCAGCGGGTCGATTCTCTGTGAAATCAGAATAAATCTTTCACATCACGAAGCTTTAGGAGCACCTTCATGTTTCATGACAAAGTTCAGCTGCTGAAATGAGGCAGGAGGAGATTTTTCTTTTTTTTGTTTATATCAGAAAGAGAAGAAACTAAATATGTTTGACAGATCAGCTTTACAACAGCAGGCAGAGAGGAAACTCCTCCTGCTGTCCACAGGGGGCGCCAAAACCAACACAGACACAGCTTCCTTTAAAGACGGGTTTCTGCTGCTGTCAGGTAAAGGTGGGGTTAAAGGTAAAGGTGGGGGTCCTTGTTCACACACACACACGGTGATCAGAAGCAGCTCGTGGTGACGCGGCGTGCTCGAGCGTCGGGCGGCGCTCTCCGCTCTCCATCAGCAGCTCGATGGTCCAATCAGCTGCTGAGCTGGCTGCCAGCGAAGCTAAATCAAACACCTCCAGGACAACATGAAATATGTATGAAGGGCTGAATGGGCCGAGACCACTGAGCTGAACAGCCACAATCAGCAGTTAGCAAACAGCTGACTCACACACCTGTGTGTGTGTGTGTGTGTGTGTGTATGTGTGTGTGTGTGTGTGTGTAGTGTGTGTGTGTGTGTGTGTGTGTGTGTGTGTGTGTGTGAGTGTGTGTGTGTGTGTGAGTGTGTGTGTGTGTATGTGAGTGTGTGTGTGGATCGATGAGGCCTTCAGGTGATTGAAGCACCTTCAGCGTGTGAAAGGACATTAAAGCTGCTGCAGCCTTGACGGGAACATTCAGGAAGTCTGTTCGAGACACGAGGAGCTTCAGACCTTTGTTTACATCTGCTGATCGTCTTTGTGTGATTTTACATCTGACATCCTGTTTACCTGTTTATATTTACATTAGTTGATCCTGACAGTTTACCTTTAATAATGAACTGTTTCTCTCTGAAATTTTTTTTTTAAAGTTTGATTTATTATTCATGGATCATTTCTAGCACATGTAGTAGTACTGAAGATGTTTAGAGAGCAGGGATGTCAGTGATTAATCATTTATCATTTAATCATTCCTATAATCAACAGTTAATAACAGGCAGTGTCGATGTTGTGATCGAAAGATTGAAACGGCGACGTGGGCCTTCCAGTAGGCTCACCACCCGCAAGAAGGTCCATGAGGGGCCGGTGCAATGTGGTTTTGGGTAGCAGTCGTGGCCGGGGGCCTCGACGACCCAATCCCTGGACCAAAACTCTGGCAATAGGGACATGGAAATGTCACCTCGCTGGGGGGGAAGGAGCCTGAACTCGTGCAGGGAGGTTGAGAGGTACCAAGGCTAGAGATAGTCGGGCTCACCTCCACGCATAGCTTGGGCTCTGGAACCCAGCTCCTTGAGAGGGGCTGGACCCTCCACTACTCTGGAGTTGCCCAGGGTGAGCGGCGGCGGTAGCTGGTGTGGGCTTGCTTATATAGCTCCCCAGCTCAGCCGCCATGTGTTGGAGTTCACCCCAGGTGAACGAGAGGGTCGCCTTCCCTGCGACTCCTCTTTATAAAAAGGGGGACCGGAGAGAGTGTGTTCCAACCATACAGGGGGATCACACTTCTCAGCCTCCCCTGGCTAAGGTCTACACCAGGGTACTGGAGAGGAGAATTCGGCCATGGCGATAGTCGACCCTCGGATTCAGGAGGAACAATGCAGTTTTCGTCCCCGGTGGTCGTGGAACACTGGACCAGCTCTATACTCTCCGCAGGGTGCTTGAGGGTTTATGGGAGTTTGATTGTCGTGGTGAAGAAGGAGCTGAGTCGAAAGGCAAAGCTCTCGATTTACCGGTCACAATCTACGCTTCCCACCCTCTCACCTATGGTCATGAACTTTGGGTAATGACCGAAAGGACAAGATCAGCTGGATACAAGCGGTCCGAAATGAGTTTCCTCCGCAGGGGTGGCTGGGCGCTCCCTTAGAGATAGGGTGAGAAGCTCAGGTCACTCGGGAGGAGCTCGGAGTAGAGCCGCTGCTCCTTCACATCAGAGAGGAGTCAGCTGAGGTGGCTTGGGCATCTGTTTCGGATGCCCCCTGGACGCCTCCCTAGGGAGGTGTTCCAGGCATGTCCCACCGGGAGGAGGCCCCGGGGAAGACCCAGGACACGCTGGAGAGACTATGTCTCTCGGCTGGCCTGGGAACGCCTCGGGGTCCCCCCTGGAAGAGCTGGAGGAAGTGTCTGGGGTGAGGGAAGTCTGGGCATCTCTGCTCAGACTGCTGCCTCCGACCCGACCCGGTCCCGGATCAAGCGGATTAAGATGGATGGATAATAATAATAATAATAATAATAATAGTAATAATAATGTGTAGAAATGTCTTCCTGAACCTTCCTTCGGCTCGAGTGATGATGAAAGTCGGTGTAAATAAAAAACTTTGATCAGGTGAGAAAATTAAACTTTGATCTGAGTTACCTGTTTGTTGCTGCTGTAACACGAAACAAACTTCCTCCAGAACTTCTTTTTCTGACACAACTCGACATGAAACGAGTGTGTGGGGGCTTACAGAGGCTGTGTGTGTGTGAGTGTTGGGGGTGTATCGTCTTTGTACTTTTGAGTGTGTGTTGGTGGTTTCTTTTGTGTGTGTGTGTGTGTTTTGTGTGTGTGTGTGTGTGGACTCACTTGCAGGACTTGTGCGAGCAGGGCCTGAAGATGGCGGAGATGGAGTGAGCGTAGCAGATTGGACAGAGATCTTCTTCGCTGGTCGGCTGTGACAAAAACAAAACAGAGGGTGAGTCAGTCTGCGGTCGTCCTCCATCTTTTAAACTCATCTAATAATCAAAAAAAAAGATTTTTCCCGACTCGTCTTCTCCCTCCTGCTGCTTTGCTTAGCTTAGCATAAAGACTGGAAACAAAGGGAAACTGTTAGCCTGGCTCTGATGAAAATGCTCAGTCTGGTTTGTTTCACCTTCACATTTCTTTTTATTGGCCTGTTTGTGTTTTACAGAACATAAATCAGAGTTTAATAAGCGTTTGTGTCTTTAGAGGACAAAACTGTTTGAATGTGCTGCTCAGACTTTCAAAGAGGAACAAAAGTTTGTGACTGGACAACGAGCAAATCAATATAATGATGAATAATCAATAAAACAAGAGAAGGAAACTCAGCTGTGTCATAGATGAACCGACAAACATCCTTTTAGAAAACCTTCTTTGCTCATTAATAATCAATAATCAGAAGGTCCAGAACACCACAAGCAGCCCGAACTGACCAATCACAGCTGTTGTTTCTTTGCTCTGTTTAAACGGTGACAACTCAAAGCAGATGGAGCGAGTTGATCAGAGCCATGCTAACAGTTTCCCTCCATTTCCAGTCTTTATGCTAAGCTAAGCTACAGACACGAGAGGGGAAACGTGAGGATGAGGAGGAGAGTCGATTGGTCATCAGACATCAGTTCTGTTATTTTCCACATCCCAGTGCACCATGGGACGTCTGAGTTAACACCTCAGGTGCCGAGGGAAACACGCCGCCATCGCCATCACACCCAAAACTCACACCCGCTGCCTTTTCCCGCTCTCCTCATCCGTCTGTTCACTTCATGTTTTCACCTCACAACCTCTCACTTCTCCACTTTGTGTCCTCTGAGTTCTTCATGTATTAAATCTCAAATACTGAATGAAATCAATAAAGTGTCTCTAACGATATTTATTCATAGATAAAACACACACACACACTTGTTAATGTTCATTCAGCAGCTCTCAGTCTCACTCTCATTTTCTTCCTCCGTCTCTCAGTCGATCTTCTCAGCACGTCTCCAACAAATCAACACCTGAATCTGCCCCCTCCTCCTCAGTTTCTCCCCTTTCTTCCTCCTCCATGTGAAGCACCACATCTCCTCCTCCTCCTCAACCGACACTCTTCACCACCCACGCCGACCGACTGAAGCTGCTGCAGAGCTCCAACAGAACCACAACAAACACCCAAAACTCAGAAGGAGAGACGCTCAGTTTGACTGAAACATCGTACGACAGCGTTTTTTTTCTTCATTTAAAGACACCGTGGGAAACTTTACTGTGGTTACCTGAAATTAATGTGTCGAAATACAAACGAAGCTGCTCAGGTGAGTTTTCGTAGAAATGACCTTTACAGACGACGAGTGACCGTGGTGACGACACTGAATCAGTAAAACGTTTCATCACTTTAACACGACGTCTGACACCCGAGTGTTTCCGTAACTGAACCACAGACAGGTGAGGAGGCAGAGAGACAGACAGGTGAGCCTCCACCATCCACCTGTCTGTCTGTCTGTTACTGAGGAAACGAGAGCTTTCATCCTCCTCAGTCCGTCTCACTTGTGACGTTAGCAGCAGCCTTTGTGTTCGACCTTCTTCACTCTCAGTCCTTCATCAATTCCCGTTTCTTGTCTGCGTCTCTTCACCTCCGTTAATCTCCTTTATTCACAGGACTCAATCTTCATCCTGTTTTCACTCCTTATTTTCATCCATCCCTCCCTCCATGTTGATTCTTCATTAAAGTCTGAGCAGCAGACCTCTGACACCTGAAGTCGATCCTCCAGCCTGAACATCTCTGTGTGAGTCTATTGATCAACCAATCACCTGCTGCTGTCGGAGGCAGCGCCGCCTTTATTTTACAAACCGGCTCCAATCTGCAACGTGACAAACATGCAGCGCTCTGACCGCAGAGAAGACGAGCAGCTCTGTTTTTAAGCTTCAGTCTGAATGTTTCATGAGCAGCTGCTCAAAAAAAATTATTTAAAACCTTCAAATGGATTCACGTCTTCACTGTCAGTCTGCAGGTGTGTCAGCAGAGAAACACACGTGGACGACACAACCGATCCCCCCTCAGGTGACAGACAACGAAACTACAGACCACAGACAGACAGACAGACAGAGATAAAGTGAGTTTCTTTGGACTTATGATGAGACACACAATCAGCTCCTGAAACTCCAGGCCTGCCTTAAAGATATAAAGGCTTGGATGACCAGAAATTTCCTGTTGTTGAACTCAGATGAAAACTGAAGTGATCCTATTAGGTCCGAAACACCTGAGGAACACGTTTTCTCCTAAGATAGCCTTGCTGGGATGGCATTAACTGGGCCTCCAGGCACCACTGTAAGGAACCTCTGGGTTTTATTTCAATCTGACCCAAAGCGATGCTGCTGAAAAATTAGTCCATGCATTTGTCTCTTCCAGGCTGGATTATTGTAATTCACTTTTATCAGGCTGCCCGAACAAGTCGTTAAAGACTCTACAGCTGGTCCAGAATGCCGCTGCTCGGGTGCTGACTAAAAAACCAGGAAAAGAGACCATATTACTCCAGTATTGGCTTCTCTGCATTGGCTCCCTGTAAAATTTAGAGTGGATTTTAAAATCCTTCCTCCTCACATATAAGGCTCTACATGGTCTGGCACCATCATATCTTAATGAATTGATAACTCCTTATCATCCGACTAGAGTGCTGCGCTCCCAAAACGCAGGCTTACTTGTAGTTCCCAGGGTTTCCAGAAGTAGTCTAGGGGGCAGAGCCTTCAGCTATCAGGCCCCTGTTCTCTGGAACCAGCTCCCAGTCTGGGTCCGAGAGGCAGACACAGTGTCAGTGTTTAAGAATAGACTTAAAACCTTCCTTTTTGATAAAGCTTATAGTTAGGGTGGGCACAGGCTCGCCCTTAGTTATGCTGCTATAGGCTTAGACTGCCGGGGGGCTCCCATGATGCATCCGGGCACCTCTCCCTCTTCCTCTGTCTCTGCTTCCTCTTTCTCTGCTTCCTCTACTCTTATTTCAAAGCCAAAGTCAAAGCCTGCATCTTTGTTTATTTGGCAGCATGTGCAGGACATGCTGAGGATTGAAAGTATGTTTCTCTAAGACATGGCATGACAATAAAACAAAGACATGGCAAAATCACAGACAGTGCAAACAGATATGGTAGTAGTGCAAACTGGAGTCAGCTTATAAACTGGTTAAAGTAGTTAAAGTGGTTAAATTGGTTAAAAAGTGGTTAATGTGAATACTCTTATGTCCTGTAAAGTGCATGTTACTGCCGGAGCCCCGGTCCTCTTTGTTCTCTCCAGTCTTGCAGGTTCCTCACTGATTCTGGTTGTGGTCCATCTGTCTGAGGTTCACTGGCCTGGTGGGGACATGATCTGTGTCTGTGTTGTGGAGAGAAGGTCGAGTGGCCCAGAGCTCCATATGAGGACATCTAGAGATGCACCTGGACTCACAGACTCATTTCCATTACCTGTGATACCTTCACACATGGACTAAACCCATGAACTCAGTTTATCTACAGTTTATTACGACCCATGTTTAACTCCATATATGACTGATGATGATGTTCTCTGTACATGTGGCATCTATTGCACGTCTGTCCGTCCCAGGGAGAGGGATCCCTCATCTGTGGCTCTTCCTCAGGTTTCTTCTTTTTCCCATAAAGGCTTTTTTTGAAGTTTTTCCTGACTCCGGTTCGAGGGTCTAAGGACAGAGGGTGTCACAACTGTACAGATTGTAAAGCCCTCAGAGGCAAACGATGTTTGTGATTTTGGGCTTTAAATAAATACATTTGATTTTATTTTGGTTTTGAAGACATTCATACACATAAACAATCATGTAAAAATACTGATGAAGAAAATAATGTTTGTGTGAATTTCTGACATTTTCAGGGTTTTTTTCACTCTGTCGTTCTTTCCTCGCACACACTCGGTGTGTATCTCAGTCTGCTGCCTCCTCTTTCCTTTCTGCATCAGCACACCGACTCCTTCATCCTCCACCTCTTCATCTCTACTTCTTCCTGCCATTTTAGTAACTTACATCAGGCCTTCGCCCACATCCTCCTCTCTGCTGCGCCGCTCTAAGCAGCTGTCACTCCCGGCTGATCCCTGCCCACCTCCTCCAGACGCCGCCATCACCCTGCTACACCGAAGCCACCGCGACCGCCGTCTGAGCCAATTACACCCAAACTCATTCAGCCTCACTTATTATTCAGAATGAACGATCAGAAACCTGCACAAACTGTGATGAGGATTTTATGCTCTTTAACTTATTAAACCTATTAAATATTGAAATGACTCAAATTTAAAGGTTATAATCAGTTTATACAGACAGAAAATATTTTCTTCTGTTGTAAACTTAAGTTTGAGAGGAAATGTTGATTAAAAACATGTTGAAACAATGATCAACATCAACTGAGAGGAAAAAGACAAAACTATTAAATAAGTCTGCCCGGTGATGATGTTTATAATATTTATAACATACTGAATATCTCTGCGATGTAGTGGAGCGTCTCTGTCTGTGAGGTTTATGTTGGTTTATTTCACAGTTTCAGGCTGCGTAAAAGCTCCTTCAGTCTTGCTAAAAACACTAAACCTCTTCCTCGACCTTCCACCTGTCTTCTTCCTGTTTGTCCCTCGTCTGTCTCCGTCCATCAGTCTTTGTCCAAACAGAAACTTTCCTTCAGAAAGGAGGTGTTTTTCTCTTTTTCTGTCCACGTTTCAGCTCCTGTTCAGGTTCAGATTTAAAAACTGAGACTGTGGTTCGACAGCAGCGTCCTTGTCGCAGGCGAACATAAATATAAAGCTCGATATATAAATATAAAGCGCCAGATGACTAAAGAGCAGTCGTAGCTGAGTTCAGGAATAAAATAAATATCACAACGCCGGCTGTGGTGTGCATGGAGAGAAAGCACCGCAGGTCAGCATTAATGTGTGTGTCCTGCCCTGCAGCCTCCATATGTGCACCATCCAGCCAAAAAGCAGCCAGTTTGAGGGGAGGATGGGACAGAGGAGGACAGGGCGACGTGATTGGTGACGGCGCTCGGGGGGGCGGCAGCAATCATCTGAACCCCAAAACAGCAGAGTGGAGCAGAAAATGTGTCTGGTCTCAGGCGAGCCAAGGAGCCAAAAATAAATAAGTGTGGCAGCTTGTGCAGGAGAGAAGGGCGAACACGGAGAGCGCGGCGGAGAAACTGAGGAGGGCGGCTGAACGTGATGACACGAAGGCGGGAAAAAAATGTTTGAATTATAACGAAGCCATCAATTAATTTATAGTTTACTTTATAAAATGTCTCAGTTCTTATCTTCAAATGTCCATGAGTCAAATACAGATCAGAGAGTAAAGGTAATAAAATACTCAGTGATTACAGAACAACAGTGAGCACGATGGTTAGGATAAATGACGGTTAATCGATTGCATTGATTGAAAGATGAGGTACTTTTACTTTCTTGGTAAGGGAACAACAGGTTTATCCTTTCCTGCAGTAAGAGTACCAATACCACTCTGAAAATACTCTATTACAAGTCAAAGCTCTGTTACTTCAGTCAAAGTATCTCAGTATTATCAGGAGGTGTCTCCATGTGAGACTACCAGCTTGAGAGCTACATTATGGGTAATGTAGGACGTTGATGAGGAAGAAGAGTGACTGGACTAAAACAGAGGAGATCATTGGTTCTGTCCATGAGGAGTCACATGATCGACCTGAGGAGGACTCACTGCAGGTAACATGGCCAAACCTACAGATGCAACCTGATCCTACCTGTCAGACGCAAAGGAAAAAGAAAAAAGGTCACATGAGAAGTGAAAGTGAGGGAAGACTGACGGAGGATTAATGACTGTACTGAAGACTGGAGAGAGGAAAAGGTAAAGGTTCAGCTGTGAGTGTGTTTAACTGAGAGTGTGTGTTTAACTGTAAGTGTGTGTGTTTAAGTGAGTGTGTGTCAAAGTGTGTGTGTTTAAGTGAGTGTGTGTTTGGACGTTGAGGACTGTGGAGGCTGAGATATGAGTCAGGAGGGTTTAAAGCATCGTCTCTAAAAACTGAGTATTTTCTCCTGAAGGTGTCGGGCAGAAACCAGATGAAGGTCATCACAGAAAGAAAATCTCACACTTCAGATTAAATTTACTTTTCAGTCTCTGGCATCAAAACCACAAACCTCCAGAAGAGCTGATAGATTTCCCTGTTTAACCTCCAGTAATGTGTCATTTGTTCATTTAAAACATTTGATCTCCTTCTGTCATAAACATCAAACCTCACTGAGTTCATGGCTGCTTGTCTTATTTACACATAAAGCACCAAACGGTGAATTGGAAAGAAAAAAAGATATGAGAAGAGAACGAAGCTCTCTGAGTTTTACTCTCATCATCTGCGTCCATTTTTATCATTTTAAAGCTGCAGTCAATGAGCCGGACTGTCTGTAACGGCGGCCATTATGCAGAAACACATAAGACAGTGTGTTCAGAGGAAAAGGTCACTGCTCGAGTCACTGAAGTGTGAAGAAAAGAGACCAGACGGTGAAGAAAGAAGAAACAGAAGAACATTTCCACCGTCCGTCGTCTTTTACGTTTTAAAAAGGACGTTGGTGATCTTTCTGTTGGTGTTGTCAGGACTTACAGCTGCTGATTTCTCATCAGTTGAAACCAATTTACTGAAACCTCTTTGATCGAAGATGCTGACTTAATAACAGACACTTCGTCTGTTATTCTGCCATGAAAATGTTCAGTTACACAAAGCTGACAGTTTCCTTTGAAACGGCCAGAGATCGATAATTCAAATGTTTCTCTAAAGTAAAATGAAAAAGTATAAGTACCTATATAAAATATAAAACATGGGAGGAAGCATTTAACTTATCATTAACTTGATTATTTTGTTTCTAAATATCAATTGTGTCTCTCAGACTTTTCTTTCTTTTCTTCTGCAAACAGAAATAATGATGATAACCTCATTACTTTGTGCACATCAGGGTTTAGTATGATTTTTATTTTATTTTCCTTTTATGTCCTTTTTTAATACTGATTATGTACTTTTGCGTCTCAGTAATAAAAAAGAAATTCAGTCAAAGCGCTGTGGATGGGTCAGAGACAGCTGGGATAATAAACTTCAGCTAATAAAGAAAAAGAAATAGAGATATTTGAATTAGGGCAGCAGCAGGAAAACAGACCTGCAGTTTCCACTGACTAGTTTTTATTTTGCTTATTTTCTTTGTCTCCCTTTCACAGTTAGAAGGCATCCCACAAGGATCAATATTAGGCCCCCTGCTGTCAATTTGATGCATAAAAACATAATATCTATTAGAAACGATGTCTGTGTTTATGCTGACGACACCATCCTGTACGGCCTTTTTCGGAAAACAGTCTGCTTTTATTACCTCCAGGACCACCATTCATTTCAAGCTTGTTTTAAGTCCAAAAAGACTGAACGATTTAATTGAAAAAGAGCTCAGATCTGCACTCTTATCAGTGATCTATCTAATCTAAGTGATGCAGAGCTGCATTATAAGCAGATTGTCCTACAAGACAAACAGAGAAAATTTGTATTGGTATTGTTCAGTTATACCTCCTGATAAATAAAAATGAACTGACTAAAAATCACTGTGGCTCCTCAAAAGAAAAGTCGTACTGACTCTCAAAGCATTGTGGGAGGATTACAGTCGTTTACAGTGATACTTTACAGTTGAACTTTACAGTAAATATGACGCAGAGAGTTAACTTATCGGAGAGGAAACACATTCATCAGCTTCATGTCAAAACAAAATGGCTTCTCTTTCTACTGAAGCTGAATCACAAAGACAAAAGGAAACAACAGGATAATTAAAAAAGATAACGTGTCACTTTACGATAAGCTGGTGCTGCTCAGGCTTCAGTGTGTGGAGATCAAACCTTTAAACAGAGAGTACAGTTAACTACATGAACACACACACAGAGTGTGATAATCAAAGGTCAGAGCTCACTTCCTCTCTGGTTTCTTGGTTCAGGACATGAAGAATGAGATGTTTGTTCGAGGAGTAGCCGCCTCAGATGTCCTTCTCTGCAGCTGGATGTTTGTGATTGTTTATGAAGCCGTCTGAAGCATCGCGTCCTCTCTGTGCACATGATCACATCTGTCTCTGAGAAATGATGCTCGTACGACTCACAGTAAACATTTTATAGGAAACATGAAGCTGATTCTTTATCAACATTTCTGGTAAGTTTGGGAAAGATCAGAGGCTGAAGTGTTTCCTTTGTTAACACTTAACTGAAACAGTGACCTCTCAATATCCCCACAGTCCAATAACCTCAGCAAGACATCTGAGATTACATCTGTCACACAGAGTAATGGAAAACCAACAGTAACATGAAAACACTGAAAAAGGAAGAAAATGCTGAGAGTTTGCAGAAATCCTGGAAGAGGAGCTTACAGAGGAACTGAGTCCACTTTGTAAAACCAAACTAACTTTATCCCTGTTCCTGTCCAATGTCCGCTCCCTGGACAACAAGCTGGACCTACTTCGACTGAGGCTGGGGGGCTCCTCCCGTGAGATGAGGAACTGTTCGGTGCTTTGTCTTACGGAAACCTGGCTGAGCGACAACATGCCGGACCCAGCCTTCCAGATCGACGGCCGGCTTCTGTTCCGTGCGGACCGCAACCAGCCAGCGGTCGGGGAAAGACCAAGCCAGGGGCGGATTATGCGTCTACGTGAACAAAGACTGGTGCACAAACTGTACTCTGGTGAACAGCCACTGCTCCGGCGAGGCGATAGAGCATATGACTGTAAAGTGCCGGCCACACTATCTGCCTCGTGAGTTTACGGTGGTGTTTATTACTGGCTGTTTACATCCCGCCCGGGTGCTAAGGCTAACGAAGCGCTAAAGGAGCTACACAACAACATCAGCTCGCTCCAGCACAAACACCCGGAGGCGTTTTACGTGGTTGCGGGGATTTCAACCACGTAAACCTGACAGACACCCTGCCTAACTTCTACCAGCATGTCACCATACCGACACGGGGAAATAACACGCTGGACCGTGTTTACACCAACAAACGAGACGCATACAGAGCCGTCCCCCACCCCCACCTGGGCTTCTCTGACCACATCTCCATCATGCTGCTCCCTGCCTATCGTCCTCTGCTCAGACACACACCAACGCAGAGGACCATCACCGTGTGGCCCAGTGATGCTGTCCCCGCACTGCAGGACTGTTTCCAGCGCACAGACTGGCAGATCTTCAGGGAGGCAGCTGTCCGTGAGGGAGAGGTGGACCTGGAGGACTATACATCGGCTGTCCTCGGCTACATCAGCAAGTGCACAGAGGACGTCACCAGCACCAGGACAGTAACTGAATATCCGAACCAGAAACCCTGGCTGAATGCGGAGGTCCGGTCTCTGCTGAAAGCCAGGGATGCTGCGTTCAGGTCTGGTGACAGACTGGCACTCAGAGCGGCTAGGAGACAGCTGACTGCAGGAGTGAAGAGGGCCAAGGCCGCATACGCCCAGAGGATCCAGGGACACTTCACGTCCAACGATCCAAGGAGTATGTGGAGGGGCATAAAGTGCATCACAGACTATAACACCAGAGATGCACAATGCCCCAGGGACCCCTCTCTACCCGACGCTCTCAACAACTTCTACGCCCGCTTTGATGATCCGAAACACCTCCCCCAGCACCAGATTCACCCCTCCACCAGGAGAAGAGCCCCTCAGGGTGACCGCAGCAGAGGTGAGGAGGACCCTCCAGAGGATTAATCCACGCAAAGCTGCTGGTCCCGATAACATCTCCGGGCGGGTGCTCAAGGGCTGTGCATACCAGCTCACCGAGGTGCTGACGGACTTCTTCAACACCTCTCTCCAACAGGCGGCGGTCCCCACCTGCCTGAAGACTGCCACGATCATCCCCATCCCCAAAACGCCCACAGTGACAGGCCTGAATGACTATCGGCCGGTAGCCCTCACCCCGATAGTCATGAAGTGCTTCGAGAGACTGGTCATGGCCCACATCAAGGACTGCGTCGACGTCACTGTGGACCCGCACCAGTATGCATATAGGAAGAACAGATCCACAGAGGACGCCATTTCTTCTGTGGTCCACACAGCCCTCACCCACTTAGAGAACAAAGACTCTTATGTCCACCTGCTCTTTGTGGATTTCACCTCAGCATTCAACACAATCATACCGCAGACTCTGGTCCAGAAACTCACACCCTTGGACTGAGCTCCACCCTGTGTGTAACTGGGCCCTGGGTCCTGGACTTTCTGACAGACAGACCGCAGTCTGTGAGGATCCACGACGTCTCCTCCTCCTCCATCAGCCTCAGCACCGGCTCCCCCCAGGGCTGTGTGCTGAGCCCCCTCCTGTTCACCCTGCTCACACATGCGACTGCTCAGCGATACATCCGAGCTGTCTGATCGTGAAGTTCGCGGATGACACAGCTGTGGTGGGACGGATCGCTAACAACGACGAGTCCGAACTACAGGCAGGAGGTGGAACACCTGGAGGGTTGGTGCAGACAAAACAACCTCTGCATCAACGTGAAGAAGACCAAGGAGATGATCGTGGACTTCAGAAGGGGCAGACACCTCCCCTCTCCCCTGTACATCGGAGGGACTGCGGTGGAAGTGGTCTCCAGCTTCAGGTAGGTACCTGGGCGTACACATCTCTGACGACCTCACCTGGAGCAAGAACACTTCCTGTCTCATTAGGAAGGCACATCAGCGTCTCTACTTCCTCAGGAGGCTGAGGCGCGCCAGGGCTGGGGAGCTCAGTCCTGACCTCCTTCTACAGATGTGTGGTGGAGAGCGTCCCTGTCCTCCTGCATCATCGTGTGGCACAGCAGCTGCTCGGCAGCGGCAGAGAAGAAGGCTCTGCAGAGGGTGGTGAAGGCTGCACAGAGGACTGTGGGACGCAGTCTACCCTCCACCACGGACATCTACACTTCCAGATGCAGGAAACGGGCAGGCCTCCTGCATCATGAAGGACCCCACTCACACCGCACACGAACTGTTTGCCCCCTCCCCTCAGGCAGGAGGCTGCGGAGCATTAAGAGCAGGACCACCAGACTGAGGAACAGCTTCTTCCCGGAAGCTGTGAGACTGTTGAACTCTGGAGGACACCCTGTACCCCCCTGCCCCCCCTATTCCCTCTTCTGACAGCCACCCAAAGACAATACACATCTGCACACTGCAACACCTGCACAGAATGCAGTTGCTTTTGTTTTGCACTCTGTACATTGCACACCCACAAATTAAGACACTTTAAAATCTTATTTTGCATACTACTACCTCAAGAGATATTGGCTGTTGTATGTTTTTCATATGTTGTATATGACTTTGTACACTGTCATACCTCTATCTTCATTGCAGTTAATCCTATTTATTCTGTTTACTCTGTTTATTTATACTTATCCACTCATTTTGCACTAGCTCATTTTTGCTTATTCTATCTTGTTTATTTTGTACTATTCTACTTTTTTTATACTACTTATTCTACTTTTATATTTATTCTTATTTGGGCTTGCACCGGGACCAGGGTAGCTAATCTCGTTCCATCCCATGTTTAACTTGTTAACAGTTGGAATGACAATAAACAATCCTTGAATCCTTGAATCCCTGAAAAAGCTGCTCAGACAGCTGATTAGTCCTGAACACGGCCAACAAATCAGCTTCCTCCAGGAGAAATCACCCTGAGAAATCCCATTTCTCCAATCCCCTCCTCTGATTAAAGAAATTAGGTTTCTGCTTTATATGACATTTAAGAAATCAGATTATTTAAATGCAGCTAAACGACAGACCGAGATCAGCTGACTGAGATCACAGTCGGCCTAAAAACCTGACAAAGTGATTGAACTCTGTTTTTCTGACGTGCTGCTCACTGATAACATGACGCACATTTTCCTCCAGGATTGATGTAGTTGTTGTGGACCAGGAGAGAAAAGACCTTTAATGAAAAGACATCTTTAAAATTTGGCTTGTCTGACAGAAGAAGCTGTGAGAAAATATTTCTTCTTTAACTGTAAATGATTGAACTGTATTTCCTCTCTGAAGTGTTTTATTAAACACATCTATTTCCTGCTGCAGAGCTGAGCTCACTTCCATAAAGTCTTTCTCTATGTCCCAACTCACATTAAATATAAACTCTATTTCTCTATTTTTCAGTGCTGGAGAGACTAAAACCACTCGATATGTAAGAGACGAAAAATAAATTGAGCTGGTTTAGTTTGTTCTTCACAGACGATGATTGGAAGAAGTGAACGAGAAAATAAGAGCCGATGTTTCACTGACAGCCTCCGACAGCAGCTCGGTTCACCCTGCAGAACAACATATATAAAGCTCATCGTACCACCGTGTGTTGGATTTACATTTTAGTTTTACATTTCAGTCGTATATCTGCTACTGGAACATTTGCTTGTGTGTTTTCCTTTCTAAATATTTTTTATCATTGTCAGAAAGGAGGCTGTGACCCTGACAAATAAAAATCTTGACTCTTGAGAAGCTTGTTCGGCCTGTTTCTTTTAAACAGAAATAATAAACACAACCCTAAATTTCTTTTGGACACTAAACTCGTCGCTGCTCAACCATTAAAAAACATCGTCCGCTGAATCTGCACTACACTTTTTATTTCATGAATCTCAGCTAGTCTCTCTTATTTGTTTCTTCTCTTCAAATGCTATAAAAGCTTCTAAACTGACGAGCTGTTCACTGTTTAAAAAGTGTTTGGTGTGTGTGTGAGGTGTAAAAGTTGGTGTGTGGATCAAATATCACAGAAATATTTCCATCACGTTGGTGGTTTTCCATCGTCTGACATCATCTCGCTGTGTTTCTTTTTCTGTGGTGCTTTAATGGATCAGCTGTTTCACAGGATGAAACAAACAGCAGCTGTTTGATTTTCATAATTTTCTGGACATTCGTTAAACTCTGAGCTGCATTCAGAGGAAAACTGGATCTAATTCAGATGTTCAGACTCTCTCATGTCTGTACAGGTGGCAGCTGATTAGCTTAGCTTAGCATAAACACTGTAAACTGAAGGAAACACCTCAAATCTCATTTGTTTCTTCTTGAAGTCTCAAAGCCTCAGTTATCTGATTCACAGGAGGTCGTGTAGTAAACTGAGTTCGTACACCGAGAGTTAATTTTACACAGACAGACTGCACGGTTCATTATTTCAGTTAAATAAATCGACTTCATTTTAGTCCACTGCAGGTCAAACATTTCACATCGATGTATTAAATCTATTAACTCCTCTGTAAAGTGACGAACACGCAGCCTGAGCAGCTCTGTAAAGCTCTGCAGATTTAACACAAAGGTCAACACATTGGTAGTCATCAGACAGCAGCTCACTGCTGCTGTACAACACCTGCACACACACACACACACACACACCTGCACACACACACACACACGTACACACACGCACACACCTGCACACACACACACGCACACACTACACACACACACGCACACACCTGCACACACACACACACACACACACACACAAACAAACACACACACACCTGCACACACACGCACACACACACGCACACACACACACACACACACACACACACACACACACACACACACTGCACACACACACACACACACACACACAAACAAACACACACACACACACCTGCACACACACACACACCTGCACACACACACACACACACACGCACACACGCACACACACACTGCACACACACACACACACACACACACACACCTGCACACACACACACACACACACACACACACACATGCACACACGCACACACACACAAACACACACACACACACACACGCACACACACGCACACACACACACACACAAACACACACACACACACACACACACACACACACACACACACACACACACACACTGCACACACACACACACACACCTGCAAGCACACACACACACGTGCATTACACACACACACATACACACACGTACACTCCCCCCATCATTTACAGGACACTCTTCATCGCCCGGCGATGTGGATCTGGTTGCTCTGACATCTCGAGCTGTCGCTGTGGCAAACATAAGCAAACAGAGAAGTGTCGTCCTGGCTGAGCGTATAAATTAGAGACCCTGCAGAGTGTTTGGATGTCTGTGTGCTCTGGGTGTGTGTGCGTGTGTGTGTGTGAAGGTGTTAATGGTCGAATGGAAACAGAGGAAAGAGCCATCAGACACCAGCAGCGAGCCAACCGACAGCTTTTCAAACAGTCTGATGATTTAAGAAGAGACGGGCAGCTGAAGGTGGCATCTGCAGCTCTGCCACAAGGAAACACAGGCGGGACCAGCACCAGCTCCGTCCCCTCTGATCTGGACTAAACGTGGAGACACAGGCTGGATTCTCACTGATGTTCACATTAAAATGGCTTCTGGACACTTACAAAGAGCTTTAAAAAAGGATGTGAGACAGTAATGATCCTGTGCAGCAGAAACCGAGCAAAGAAAACTCACACTCACTTAAAATCACACTCTAATAATCAAGTTTGCCAGTTATCCAGAAAATAACTTAAATAACTAAAATCCCAATTCTTTCATTCTTATGATCTCTAAATTCATCACCACCTTTGCAAACTCATCAGGAACTGATGAACCAATCATCCTGAACCACTGTCAGGATCATCTACAGTGATCTAAAATTAAAGAATTATAATATGTCAAAGGTTTCAATTATAAAAGCTAATACATTTTTATGAAAATAGGTCCAATAGGTGTGAGATATCAACCTTAAATTTGACATTAGGGGGGCTCAACGAATGTGAAAAGTTTATATTTCCTAATCAGGAAATTCAGTTTGTATGATCTCAGGTCATGACTGAGTTGATGTATACAGTTTGATAATGATTTATTAAAGTCATCGTGCCTTATTGCAGAGTATCTAAATTTCTAGACATTTGACTTTCTAAACATAAAAATAAAATAAAATCACCCAAACATCCCACAGACCTGATGTGACTGAAGTTTGTCTCTCTGTGGTCACTCAGTGTTTATCAGAAGAAGATAAATCAGTTATCTGTATCTCCACCAGTCTTCATAGTCAGATATAACTGCGTATCATTGGCATAAAAATGCAATAATATTTTGTTTCTAGTGAAGTGATAAGCATGTAAAGTGAGACGAGAAGGGGGCCCAGGATGTGTCCCAGAGGAACACCACAAGAAAGTGCTGTAGACAAGGAAAACCACAAAATGTTCATCAGGAAGATTTTAATCCACGAGCTTCAGACTTTGTTTTAAACCTGCAGACTGTTTCCGGAGTCCAGACCAGTTTACTTCAACAACTACAATTTGTTTACAAAATTTATCTCTCTATTCAAAAAGATATCACAAGGTCTGTAAAGGTATCACTACTCTTTTAATAATCGCTGCAGTACACAACTTATTTCTTACTTTACTAAAGCATTTCCCTCATTCTCCTCCACACGTTTACTCTCCATCTCTTCCTAGGAATTCCTCAGATATTTTCCCCTCCATGATAAAACATGGTCATAAAAAATAGACTAACTCTTGTTGTTCCCCTAATAAATGTTTAACAATTAGATAAAAAGTTTTGATTGTATAAAACAGAAAAGGTAATGAAGTGGAAGGTTGTTCTGGGTAAAACACAGCTGGACAGTTTCAGATAAAGACGTCATATCTGATCTGGCTCAGTCAATCTAAGTTTGCCTCTTAAAACCTCTGAAAATTTGCAGAACAATCATCAGCTCAGCTGCAGTTTTCATATGAACTCGAAGACTTTGCGCTAAAACTCAGCGACTAATGACTTTCCTGCATCATTGAATCCTGTTTGGTTCAGTCTGTTACCAGCCTCGGTGAAAAACACATCAACATTACAGGCAACTCAAGCAAACAAAGAAAAATCACCTGACTTTTGTTTATGTTCAGCTGATGCTGCCCCCTAGTGTTCACAGGATTTATGCATCAGGACTGAAAGTGGAAGTCACAGAGGAGGTCGAGGTGGATGGAGAACAAAAAAACACACCTGTTTCCTGCTGACAGCTGCCGATGGTTTCCTTTTTATCATGAACATCATCCTTCACCGACCTTAACCATTACTGATTACTGTAACCATGACAACAAAGATGCTTCAACATTGACAACCAAAACACAAAAATGAACAAGACACCTGCAGAAACACACATAAAGCGACAGTTACACTAAAATCATTTCACTCATCGACACGACGACGAGTCGGTCGAGTTTCAGTTTCATCACTGACGATCTCGTGCTGTCGTCTCTGTAGGACACCACCCCAACAAACGTTAGTATTTTAAAGAGTTTAAATCCTTCACTGTGGCAGAAGCTCGCAGTCGTCCTCCTCAATACCTTTGTTTGCATGTTGCTGTGTTTCAGGTGTGTTGCTGGAATTAAGTTGTGAAACCATCACGAACGTGTATCGAACCGACTGCATGTGAAGCGGCAGGTGAACAAATGAGAGAAAACTGATCAGACGTCTGATGGGAAAATGTCATCGATCTGTTCAGATATCTCTGAGAGTGACGGCCTGATCTGAACATCCTTTATTCCTCACAGCACTGCAGGACAAGACGAGTTAAAAAGCTTTACTTTGCACTAATGTAAATTTAAGCTTCCAACTTTACTGTTCATCAAACACAGAGTGAAAAAGACTGAATCAAACAGAGTTTATATAGCTAAACTCAGCAGCCTCTATGCAGAGCAGATGAGTGTTACCTCAGAGCAAACCCACTCCTCTTCACAGTGACTGGACTTTAAAATACTCTCCAGTCATGTGGCAAAACTTTACATTAGAGCGAATCTAATTTCCTCCATCAGGCCGAGAGCGTGGAGAGCATCTCTGCAGAGAACCATTAGTGGCTTTGTGGAAACTTACCTCAAGCTCACTGCACTTAAACTCAGTCTATCTGCCCTTTATTTCTTTTCCTTCTTCAGTATGTCCTCACACAGTCATTCCAATTCAACAGCTCACCATCAACTCAGTCTGTTGATGAAATGCAAATAATACTGCTGAGGATCGATGGCTTTCTGAAGCATGACGTAGCAAAAAGTGATTTAAACAACTTTTCCTTCTCCTCCTCTCTCCCTTATCAATAATAAATCCTTTCTCCGGCCAGTTTCTCTCTGTGGTGGAGTCTGAAGTTAGAGGAGAGATCAGATTTCCACTGCAGAGAGGAAGAGAGAAAGTGTTTTGTCATGATCAGGATCACCCTGAAGGGCGTCAGGATCAGAGCGCCGATTCTCACACGGCGTTTCCTTTTTGTTCACACTTCGGATTCATCAAACTCTTCATCAGTTTTACTTTCATGACTCCTCATGAACTTTTGTGAGATTTGATCATTTGTATAATTATAGCACAAGATTAAGATACTTCAAAAGAGATAGATTAATAAAACCTGCACCAATCAAACAGATATGAGAAACCAGTGTGACTATGACGACTATAACCTGAGCGAACAGCCTTAGTTTTATCAGTGAGTCTGATGGAGGCCGGCTGCAGGATCAGGCTTCGTGTTCGGTCTGTATGTGAGGATTCTGGAGGTGAATTAATAAAATAAAGGTTTTACTAGTTTTCTGTTACGTTGTCTGTCAGCCAGCCTAAAAACTTGAAACCTTTTTTTTCTCTGAGACTCATCAAAGCCGCCTGAGCTTTTCTCCAAACACTCTTTATACTTTGATAACGAGGAGCTGGAGAATTTGTCTACTTAAGCCTGAAAACTGACAGACTGACTGCAGACTAACACTTCAATAACAAACTCTGAAACAAGCAATTATTCTTCCAAAGCCTGTCAACACGAGCATGGCCTGTTTTTACTGCTGATACAGAAAACAGGAAGACACGATGATGACGATGATGACGATGAAGATACTCACAGCAGTGCTGGCTGCAGCCTGTTTGGACTCCTCTGTGAGAAATGCCAACATCAGCTCCACCTTCTGCTTCTCCTCCTCACTGATGTAGTCTGTGTCTGCAGGTGGGAACACACACACACACAAACCTGTTAATACAAATACAGCTCACTTTACGTGTCTGTTTGAGGGTTAGGGTTAGGTCAGACTAACATCATTTCACCCTTAACACAGATTATTTCAAACCACAGATTACCACAGCACGTCCTGAAATATAAAGTACAGACGTTCAGCACAGAGGAGGGCAACGAGAGGAAAGTTAACTATTGAAGCGAAACAGAAACCAGAACAACAGAAGAATAAAACTTCTCAGGACACATCGTTCCTCTGATTCTGAGAATCAGACCTGCAGGTAAACAGGAGATTTTTCTTTACAGATTTTTATTTAAATACATTTGCTGGAGGTGTTTCAGTTGGTGGACATCAACCTGCAGTTTGTTTGAAGAGCTGCAGATGTGACGGTGAGTCAGACGTCCTGCTAGGAGACAAATCCTTTGAGGTTTATTGATGAAACTTTTTAAAGCAGCAGCTCTGATGTGTTGACATCGTCCACGTTGATCTGATGAACAGTCAGACATCTCAACTCACACAAAGCTCATTTTTAAATGATTCATTCAGGATCATTTTTTAGAAATGAATCTCCATAAAACTGTTCTCAAGGACTCTCAAGTAAAACTCTGCACGTGTGCTGCTGTAAGATGATCTGAAGGCTGATACAGGACCAGTACCGGGCCAGGATCGGGACCAGAGTAAAACAAGAGTCTACAAACAACATCTGGGAAACACTCAGAGCTCGTGTTGCAGCTGAAGCTCGTGATATAACCCACAAAGAGAAAAGTTAAAAGTGTCACAGCTCTCCGGTGACACAGAGCGAGAGGTTATTTATTTCATCATAAAACAACGAGAGAGGACTTTTTCTGCAACTGCATCAAACTGAAGATCTCTGTGAGTCCTGCAGCTCTCACTGACCGACTCTGTGCAGGTTACTTATGGATCTGCACAGTAAACCTGGTTTAATCTGGAGATTCTCAGGTTAAACTGAACAGAGTAAAGACCTCTTCTGTTCCTCTGTCAAACTGTTAAACCAGAGTTTGAGTTGTCCGTCGGCCGCGTTACCCTGAAACACTGAAAGACCTGCTGACCTTGAGCTGAATGATGACAGGAAGTGGAGCGAGCGAGCTCAGTTTTTGCCCTCAACAGACGTTAAAACTTTGGTATATATGGTATATATCAAATATCAAAGACAACAGCAGAAACTTTATTAATACAACAGCATTTAAAATGAGCTAATTCAGCCCGACTGTAAACAAATTTAATCTGAAGGGACTCTGGTTTCATCTTTCAGCAGCAGGTTGTCTTTTTTCTGAATTCTCTCCTCTGTTTCTGTATGAAGCTCTGAGCTGTGTTTGTGTTCAAAGGATGTGAAGAAAGCCGATCAGCAGATCATCAGCAGATCATGAGGAGAAAGCTGAAGCTGCAGAGGACGGACGGACTCGTCTTCACGTCTTCGTCTGACGTTTGAGCTGCCGTCTGAACTGAGGACTCAAACTGAGCTCCTCCTCTCCTCCTTCAGTCTTTTAACTCCCTCTGCTCCATTTATTCTCCCTCCCTTTACATTCACCCTGCGACTTGATGGCCTTCGATGTGTCTTTCCATTGTCTTCCCCCTCCCTCCCCTCCGGCTCACACAGATCCTCTTTCAGCGGAGGAGTGGACGCTCCCCGCTCACAGCTGAGATATTGGCTTGTTGGAGAGCTGCCATGTTGGTCTGCAGCAAGAGATCACAATCAGCACACATATTCAGAGGAATATGGAGGAGAGGCAGAGGGGAGGAGGGGGGTGGATAAAACCAGACTGGGCGCTGACGGACAGACAGAGAGAGGCCGACTCCTTCTGAATTTACAGAAATCTGCTGCTAAAAGAAAAACAGCTGTAAGAAAAAAGTGAAAACTATGCGACAAACTCAGCAGATTTCTCTGAGAGCAGAGACAGAAACCTCTGACGACAGATGAAATCACTGGTCTGAGATCAGTGATTTCAGGAATAAAACACGAAACAGCCTCATAGATTTAAAGTGAATCAGAGGAGGAAATCAGTCAGAAGAAACAGAACGACTCATTTTAAAGATCAGATTAAGTCTTAAGTGTGTGAGTAAGTACGAAGAGTGTTTGTGGGGATCACATTTGCATCTTCTCCTCTTCAGGCCAGTCACAGCTCAGCCTGCTTTATTGGTCCGAGTTAATGCTCCGCTCTGCAATAAAAACATTTCATGTTTGCAGCAGTGGATTTATGGAGGGTGATTCCACTTCACGGCGTCCGAGTTCTTTCTGTACAACGATGAGCTGCCGGAGCTTCTGCAGAAATCTTTAACTAATGGAGGGAATATGGAGATCAGTGCGGACGTTCATTTTACATTTCTGTTAGTCAGTGCTGCTTTCAGACAGATGTTTCTTCTGCAGCCCAGCAGCTGCTGTCTGACACGAACAGTGAATCCATGAACTCTTCTCACATTCACCACCTGCTTTCTGTCTGTTTCTACACTTTCATTGTTCGAGTACGAACATGTGTGTGTGCAGACACACGATCTGAACACAGGTCGGCAGTTTTCCCATGCCACAGACGCCCGTTCATTAACACACGGCTCCTTCACCGCTCATTTACACCTTTAATGACTGCAGACACACACAGATATGCAGTAAAACTCAAATCTTTCTTTGTCATGATAAAATACTGTTTAATAAGATTATAAAATGTTCCTGCATGAAGCCTAATGTGCTGATTTTATAAACCTATCATATATTTCTTTATGTAAAATCTTAGTCGAAAAACAATCAAATAAATATAATGTAGTTAAACATTTCCCTCTAAACTAGAAACCAAACTGTTGCAGCAGCTTTATTATCATAACGATTATAAAGAGTTCAGTCCAGACCTGCTGTGTGTGTGTGTGTGTGTGTGTGTGTGTTCACTGTCAGGAGATAAATAAACCTGAACTTGTTGTAAAGGGCTCAGAGTCAACCATGTCCAATGAAAACAACGAGGGGAGTCTCTACAGGACAACACACACATCAAAAGTATTATCCAATGAGACTCACTCTGTGTAAATATGAGTTATTACCTTCATACTGTTATACTGCAGATTAAACATTTAACGTGTCATAACATCATTTACTATTCCAATAACAACCAAGTCTAAAAACTGTAAACACCATAATGTGGCTCTGACAGGATACTACTAAAACTACTACTAATAATACTAATACTACTGCTAATACTACTAATAATACTAATAATAATACTGCTAATACTAATAATACTACTGCTAATAGCACTAATAACACTGCAGGTATCTCAGCGCTGGGCCTCGGTTCAAATGTACTTCAAACAGCTGCTCTCCTCTGAGGTCGGGAGCTGACAACCTCTAAATGAACAATATTTTCTGCTGTCCAGCTCCTGATTTGTGGCTTTGATTTTGGTGAATTAATTCTCTGCACCAACAGCAGCAGCAGAAGAAGAAGAAATGTTCATTAGAGTGAGTCTCACTCTCTTTCGTCTCTACAGAAAACCCCTCGTCTGCCTCGACTACACCACAGCAGCTCATCCATTATACATTCAAGGCTGCAGGGATTTGAGTGCTTCCACCAACACACACATTAAGACAAACCACACACACACACACTCAATGGAGAATCAAAATAAAGGAAGGATTCCTTCCCATGGAGCATCATTACTCTGACATTATGTCACAGCTGAGTCCTCACACAGACAATAACACACACATGTCACACACACGTGAGGAGCTTCATGTTTGCTGCATGTCGACGGTTCGTCAGCTCAGACAGGAAACACGCAGACCAAAACATCACACGGGTTTGATCCACCACAAGAAAATCTCATCACAGGGATCTGATCACAGACCACAAAAAGAACAACGAGAACAACAACAGGAACAACGAGAACAACAACAGGAACAACAACAAGAACAACAAGAACAACGGAACAACAACAAGAACAACAACAGGAACAAAAACAAGAACAACAACGAGAACAACAAGAAGAACAACAACGAGAACAACAACAAGAAAAACAACGAGAACAACAAGAACAACAACAACAGGAACAACGAGAACAACAACAAGAACAACAACGAGAACAACAACAAGAACAAACAACGAGAACAACAAGAACAACAACAACAACAACAACAACAACTTGGAACAACAACGAAACAACAACAACAGAACAACAACAACGAACAACAACAAGAACAACAAGAACAACAACAACAAGAACAACAAGATCAACAACAGGAACAACAAGAACAACAACAAGAACAGGAACAACGAGAACAACAACAGGAACAACAAGAACAACAACAAGAACAACAACAAGGAACAACAAGGAACAACGAACAACAACAAGAACAACAACAGGAACAACAAGAACAACAACAAGAACAACAGGAACAACAAGATCAACAACAGGAACAACAAGAACAACAACAACAAGGAACAACAAGATCAACAACAGGAACAACAAGAACAACAACAAGAACAACAACAACAAGAACAACAACAAGAACAAACAAGAACAACAACAGGAACAACGAGAACAACAACAGGAACAACAAGAACAACAACAAGAACAGGAACAACAAGAACAACAACAACAAGGAACAACAAGAATCAACAACAGGAACAACAAGAACAACAACAAGAACAGGAACAACGAGAACAACAACAGGAACAACGAAATAACAACAGGAAATAACAAAAAGAACAACAACAAGAACAGGAACAACAAGAACAACGGGAACAAGAACAACAACAACAACAACAACAATAATAACTGTAATACCTGTAATAATTATAACTGTGATACCTGTAATAAAGATAAAAACTGTAATACCTATAATAAATATAATAACTGTAATACCTATAATAAATATAATAACTGTAATACCTGTAAAAATTATAATAACTGTAATACCTGTAAAAATTATACTAACTGTAATACCTGTAATAATTATAATAACTGTAATACCTGCACTAAAGTACGGTGGTGGTGAGAATCAGGTGATCCGAGTGAAGCTAACCCTGCCACACCTGGTTAACGTCTCAGGAAGATAAAATGGAAGAAATGAGACTGTTGATATTCACGTAAACAATGCTCAAACATTTCGAAGCTGATGGACGAAGTTCTCCAGATGATTTCAGTGTTAAAATGTCAGCCATTTTGTTTTTATCGGCACAGTATTTTTGTTGCTGCTGTTTACATTTCTGCACATGTAAACTCTCACACACAAATTATTATTATTAATAATAATAATAATAATAATAATAATAAGAGCAGATTTTAAATACCTAATACCATGTTGAGTTTTAGGTTTATATTTTATTAGCTCATCACACTGTGATTATTTTAAAGTACACACAGCTGTATATAATAAATGTAGGGCAGTAAAAAGAATAAATGTAGTGAAATAAAACTAGTCACAGAAAATGAAATATGTGAGTAAAGTGTAAATTGTGCAGTATTATTACACAGAATTAGTGAGAAAAGGTACCTTTCATCAGTACAAATAATGTGTGTGAATACACATTTAAACTACATGCTATACTACAATTCAAAGTAATAAACATTTATTACATGTTTATATTTCAGAAATACTACAAAGGGCAGCTCAGCATGAAAATCAGATCAGTGTGACCTCCACACACACACACACACACACAAGCAAATCCTCCACATGATGCAACCTAGGGTGGCCATGGAAACGGCGTGTGTTCCCATGGCAACAGAAGAGGATGCTGTGGTGACCAGGCCATCCCCCATGGCGACAGCTCAACTCCAGGGCACCCAGAACACTGTGTGTGTGTGTGTGTGACTCTGTTCAGTGTGTGTGTAGATGAACTAGTGTTGACACACACACACATTAAACACACACACTGACTGTGTGTCACTGTGTCATGTTTGTGTCATGTTTGTGTCCACAGATTTTAAATTTCCTCGCTCACGTCTCTTAATGTAAAAACCTTACACTTTGGTCCCGACTGTTATACAAACTAAACTAAACGTATCTGAATCCTCTAAGCGTCCTGCAGGTCCGTCATTACTGCCGACTGTCCTTAAAAATACAAAAAACATTCCTCTCATGTTTTAATCCTTCAGTATGTATAAACTCACTGAGTGTTTGACATGAGTCTAAAAACACTCACACACATTAAATCAGTTTGTTGTCTCAGTCACTCAGAAAGCATCAAACCACTTCAGATTCTTTAAACACAACAAAGGAAATCGCAACTGCAGAAAACTTGACTCTGGTCTGCACACGAGTCCATTTCATGACTCCAGGCCGAGCGTGTGCTCGTGATAAATGAAACTGCAGCCCCAAATAAAATTAAAGCGAAGTCTGAATCCCATTAAGAACCTGGTGGGCCTGTTTCCAAGGCTCAGAGCAGCCAAACCTCTGACTGAAGGAGAAACTCAACCGATTCTCAGCTCCTGTGACGTCCTGTTAAAATATGTGAGCTGAGTTTTTACTTTGAGCTGACGCTGCTCATGAAGGCATAGTCGTACTGGGTATTTCTGTTTTTAACCTTCAAAGTGATTCAGAGATCCACACAGAGACGGTGAATGGTAAAACCAGACTGATGACAGGAAGGTCAAAGGTCACGCACAAATGATCCGTTTGTAAACACAAAGTCGTTTCTTTTCCCACGACACCGCTCAACATTTCTGATAGTACAAAGATTTAAAGGAGTCCACTGATTCATCACCTCACTCCTACACCACCGAGCACACTGTGTTTGTAGTCTTGTGGTGTTTTTATATCACACATCCTTCCTCCTCATCAACACAAAGCCTACATTACCCACAATGCAGCTCTCCCTCGGCCTGCAGCAGAGAGGAGCTGCACACTTTGACTCAGAGGACATTTCTTAGAGAGCTGGAGCTTCATATGACAGTTTGACTCACATGCGTGCAGAGAGAAGTGTTTGCGTTCGGAGCTCAGTGTTTCCGGCGGCCGTCGGGATCGGGGCGGCAACGGCCGAGCCCAACGAGCCGACGACCGGACGGGCGGTGGAGGTGATGGCTGCCGACGAGCTGGAGGAGTCTCCTCCTTCTCCCAACAGGTGCTGGATGGAGTGGAGCTGGAAACAAGGGTCAGACAGCAGGACGGAGGACGCCCGAGATATCCTGAGAGACAAAAGAGAGACGAAAGGTTAGAGGTCATCGTGAAGCCCTAAAGGAACATTTTACTTTAAAAGAACAACATATAGAGCTTTTCGATTCATTCAAAGAACAAAAGCAGAGAAATGATTAGAGAAATTATTAAAAAAAGCATTAAAAAAACTTTCTGACGAGTTGTTAATGACTGACGCTGTTAAAGAAACGTCCGTGTTGATGTTCGCCGTCAGCAGCTCGTGTGCAGACAGACACTGAGCTGACGGAGCTGTGCTGATGCTACGTGAGCTCAAATGTGATTTACAGTGATTTTCATCACTGGGATCAGATAACATCCAGGAGGCCGATCTGCTGCTCACAGATCTGTTTACAGCTGTTTCCTGACTTCATGTTAGATCAGTGAGCTAACAGCTAAGCTAACAGAGACACATGGACGACCTGCGAGGCCACTCCCTCACAGATCAATGAACTGATCAGAGGTCAGCTTGTGTAGAAACAGCTGGAGAACTTCTAACGAGAACAAACACCAAGCTTCAACATCTGAATAGAACGAGTCTGAAACCTGCTGCAGAACAAAAATCAGCCTTCAATCCTGGAAATGTCCGGTACAGATCAAACCAGGACGAATCTTCAGAGACCTTCAGTGACGGATTTACTCAGAACAGACTTGTGAAGTGTGAGAGGAGCTGAGACTGTGATGGAGATTTATCAGAACACCTCTGTCGAAGCTGAACATTACGGCGTGGCTCCATCAGGGTTCGTTCCTGGAGCTGAAGAAATCAAAGAAAAGCTGATTTTTTTTCCACACGCTCGCTGTGATGAGCTGAGCTTTCACTTCGTCTTCTCACCTGTCTGTCTCTTCTTGTTCTGACACTTGTGAAAACCACCCTCCCTCTCTGTTCATCCAGCGTTCAATCACTGCTCTTCTCACTAATCAAACCCCCCCCCCCCCGTTTGTCTCTCCCCTGTGGCGCCACTCAGTCCAACCTCTGCACATCAATCTTTCATTGCGGGGGTTTCCACAGGACCGACTGCCTCTTTGTCTCCTCTGATGCTCTCCTTCTTTCTCTCTCTGACTCTTTCTGGACTCGTCGAACTGCGATCAGCCTCTGCCTGCTGACCCGCCCACAGTCACCTGACAGCTGGATCACAGGCTCCTTCACAGATTCAGAAGTGAAATTAAAAACATGATGAGTTTATAATGAACTTCTCAGCAGTTTTAACGCAGCTTCACCTCGACGGACCGCAGCGGTGAAACCATCCTGAAGCTCGTCTGCGTTAAATCAGCTGATCAGTCTGACTTCACGTCGGGACTTTGCAGACGGAGCGGACTGAGTGTCGGCTCCGGTTCAGTTTATTCACTCAAAGACTGAAATGAAAGCTTCCTCAGTCTGAGACACCAAGTTTTTTTTATTATTTCTTCTTTTCTGCTTCCTGCCTCTCTCCATCACTGCATCCACCATCCTGATGACTGAACACGGTTGTGATGGATTAAGGGAGGAAATCATCAGAATCATCAATCATCACCTCACGAGTCAATTATCAATCAATTCTCGATCAGCTCAGTTTCAGATTTCTCTCCATGGTTTATTTTTCTCCATCAGTACCAATGAGGCACACGTTGCCTACATAGCAGCAGCACCAAACTCCAGAAATAACAGTCTGTTGGAAACTGATCTGATAATCGATTATAGACTTTACTGATCGATGAGGAATCATTCAACAAAACACTGAGATGCATCTTCAGATCAATTATTTCCACCAACCATAGAAAACCTCAAACTTCTTTAAAGTGTCTTTGAGGAACATGTCAAACGTTTCAGTGTCACCAACCAGAAAACCTGAAGTCTGAACTGTGTGTGACTAACAGGTGTGCCAACAGTACCTGAGGGGGGCGGGGCTTAGCTAACATGTAGCTCTGCTCTCCGTTTTGATCTAAAAGCACTCAGCTGATAGGTCATCGGTGTCGTTCACCGGAGGAATCCAGGAGAACCCACGAGGAAACACGGTGACATTTTCCAGTAACACAGACTGTGACCTTATCATACAGCAGCCATGACACCTCACACAGAGACGCTCTGTCCTCACCTCCTCCTGAATACAACCAGGAGCTTTAATCCAAACAGAAAGATGGAGAACTTCATGCGACAGAAATGACTGTGAGGAGCACCGTGAGTCACAGCGTACGTCCTTTGTGTTCCCTCTTTCATCAGAAACCAACAAAAGGACCAATCATGTAAAATGACGAGCAAATCCTTCGGGAGGCCGAGTGAACAAAGGAGACAGCAGACATCCGGACAGAGCGACTGACGGACGCCGTCCCACCACATGATGGATGATCTGTCAGACGTGAACACGAACCCTCCTGAACGAACCTCCGTCTGAGCCTCGTTCCTCCAAAACAAACACAAATCCATCAACAGGTGTTTCCTGTTTCAGACTCGTCTTTATTTTCATCATGATGTTTGTTTTAACAGGAAACTGAAGTCCAATGAGGGAAAATTAAACTCAGTTATCAGGAAAATGATCAGGATCTGTTTTTATTCTCATTATTTATGGTGTGAATGTTTTTGTCACGTTTCACTAATTCTGTCACAACAAAGAAACTGCATTTTTTCATCAAACCCAAAAGAAATGTCTCGTCTTCATTTAACAGAAACGTTAAATCACATTCAAACAGGAAACTTTAAAGTTACTCAGCTTCATGCTCAGCTGCTGACAGATAAAGAGGAAAACAAGGTGAACTGAAGCGTTAATCTGAGAAACATGCAGAGATTAACATCTGTTAACACGGAGCCTGTGATGACGCTCAGAATAAAACTTCCACCAGACGACCTGCAGACTCAGAGAGCAGCTGCTGGAGCTGTGAGCTGATAAAGAGACAGGAGGAGACCAAACACAGAGCGAAAACATGAACACAAAAACACACAAACACACAAACACATGAACAAGATGGCGCCGAGGATAGTTGCCGTGTCTCGAGCTCTCCCCTCAACTTTGCTGTTTTCTTGATTGTGTATCTTCCTCTATTGTATATATATATATATATATCTATTGTATATATGTTACTGATAATACCTAGTTTACATTTACAGTTTATATTTTATTTGTATAACTTATATTTTAAGGTCTTTACTTATTTTATTACTCTAGTTTATTATATTATCTTTAATTTTATTTTATATTTTTATTTTCTAAATTATCTTTTTTTACTTTTCTTGTTGACAGCCTCTATTGCTGTTAATATTCTTTTTAGCATTGTTAGGAGAGCCTGGGACTTTAAGAATTTCATTACCAATAAATGACAATAAAGTCTTGAATCTTGAACACACGAACACACAAACACATGAACACACAAACACACAAACACACAAGACCAAACACAGAGCGAAAAGAGAGACTCCTCCATCAGCTAACACAAACACAGGAACGCATGAACACATGAACATGTGAAACACGTGAACACATGAACACACAAACATGTGAACACATGAACACACAAACACGTGAACACATGAACACACAAACACATGAACACACAAACACACAAACACATGAACACACAAACACATGAACACCTAACACACAAACACATGAACACATGTTCACATGTTCACATGAAGGATCATGTTGCTGCTGGATAAGAAAATAATCAGTTAACTTTATATAATAATATATTATTGCAACTTATTTACTTTATTTATTATTTAGAGTAACTTTGACTTTAAGAGCCCATCATGACACCGTGGTTGAAGCTGACGTGTGTGTGTGTGTGTGTGTGTGTGTGTGTGTTTGATGTCTTAATATGTTAATAACTGGACTCCCCACTGACAGGCATGTATCTGCCTGCATGAGATATATTTTCTGTGTGTGTGTGTGTGTGTGTGTGTGTGTGTGTGTGTGTGTGTGATCTTAATCCCCTGTGACAGGAGAATCAGCATGAAACACACTGTGACCAAGACCACACACACATACACACACATACACACACACACACACAATAGAATATGATATTGTTTCGGTATCAGTGTGTGTTTGTCTGCTAACCTGATGAGACATGAAACAGATTTCATACGTTACTGTGTTTGATATGTCACCAGGGACACACACGTGTATGTGTGTATAAGTGTGTATTTATATGTATGTATGTATGTATGTATGTATGTATGTATGTATGTATGTGTGTATGTATGTGTGTATGTGTGTGTCTCTATTATATCATGAGGACAATAGAGAGGTCCTGCCAGGTGACGTCCATGAAACATTATCTGTTTGTTCAGCAGGTGACCAAACATAAACCTGAATATATTCACTGGTATGTTAACAGAAGAACTGTCTGAATATGACATTAGACATTAGTTACACACACACACACACACACACACACACACACACACACACACAGTATTATCAATGCTCTGCTGGTCTTACTGGTTTTCCTTGTGGAACAAAACATCCTGAGCAAAAAGGGAAATGATCTTTTTACCAAATCACCGTTCGACTGAGCACATTAACACTTGACTGACTGTATGTCAGAGATAAATACAGGCGTCTTCACTGGGGGTGGGGGGGGTTGTCTTTCAGTCAAAAGACTCGGCAGTCCTGTTGGAGCAGGTTCGGGTCAGCTCTATCTAATCTAAAATCATCATCTTATACAGATCTCAGGAAACCAAATGTCAGCTCGAATGAAGAACCAGCCTTCAGATGAGTCCGCGGATCAGAAAACTTTGGACTGGAGCATGTCGAGCATTTCATTTTACAAAACAGACCCCAAAACAACTAAAGCTGCGTCTCCACTGAACACTTCATTATCTAGTTTCAGTATTTCTCACTCTGCAGGACATAAACTGTGTTTCCACCTTGGTCAGGACTCTCCGGTGGAAACAGAGCTTCAACAGCTTACTGACTTTTAAATTTCTGTCTTTTCATCTTTATTAGTGAACATCAGCTCACTGTAAACTGGAGAAACAATGGTTTAATTCCTCTGATGAGTTCATCTCAAACTTCAGAGAAACAGCAGACAGTTGGAGAGAAAGCTGATCAATATGTGACTGTATGTGACAGACAGATCATTAACCTGAGCTGATTGATTGGACTTTACATGATCCATTTATACTCAGTGAGATGAGAGACAGAGACAGAGAGAGAGACAGAGAGAGAGAGAGAGACAGAGAGAGACAGAGAGACAGAGACAGAGAGAGAGAGAGAGAGGGATGTTGGGATGAAAACAACAGTGTGAGCATGAGAGGCTGAAACGGAAATAGACAGAAAGCGAGCAGAGCAGTAAAGAGGAGAAGAGGAAGGGAGGGAGGGTCTGAGATGGGCGGGGGGATGCTGAGGAGAGAGAGAGAGAGGGGAGGAGGAGGAGGAGGAGGAGGAGGAGGAGGAGGAGGAGGATTAAAACCAGAGAGGAGGAGAGGAAGAGAGGAGGAGCTGGGAAAGCACCAGAAGAGGCAGCTCACATCTGAGCTGAGAGGTAAACAGGCAGCAGCGACTGCAGCTCAGCCTCCACTGCACATCTGGAAACAAGCTGTACACACACACACACACACACACCCTCTGACATCTGGAGAGGAACAACATCAACTTTCCTCCGAGTGTCTGTGTGTTGCTTCCTGCTTTTTTCTCGGCGCCTCGGAGGAGAGAAGATAAAGAAAGAGCTCACAGCTGCATGTTTAGGATTTCACAGAGAGCGAAGCAAGATTTCTCTCCTCTCATCCTCCCACTGAGAGAGGAAAAAAAAAGGACTGGCTCTGCACAAATTAGCCGGAGGACGAAGGCACAGAGAGCCGAGCAGCGTAGATGAGAGTGTGTGTGGTGTGTGAAGCCTCTCGGTGTCTGCCGCTGCCTCAGTGAGGTGAAGTGAAGTGGACAGGATGCTGACTTTGAAAATCTGATCTGCGACTCGGGGCGGGCAGTGGGCGGCAGACAGCTGGGGCCGTGATTCACAAAACCCGACTTGGCTTGAAAACAAAGACATGCTACAACTACGACAAGGCTTCCGCATCACGAAGGGGAGCTTCAGACTGAAGACAGCGAGCTCACGTGGGAAACTCTGAGCTTTATTTGGTCTGTTTACTTCACTGGAAATGACTTTAACATCCTGAAGCTCCGACGAGGAAACAAAGGGCAGAGCTTCATCCAACCACAGCAGCTGGTCATTAAATCATCAACAAATTCAGGATCCGACAATCAGGAAGGACTTCAGTCTGTGTTGGAGCTACAAACGAGCAGTTATGGGCTAAACGGACGAGGTGACAGGAAGTCCTGCTGAAAGCTCCTCACGGCTGCTTTAATCATGTTTCCTCTGGAATAACCCGACGGAGCAGAAGGTTTTAATGCTGCTCCTCTGTCTTTTATTAACATCTGGATGCGTCTTAAATCCACTAAACTCTGACTGTGCTCATTGTTTTATTCATTGCTATCTACATTTTCTTTTAACCTCTTGCCAAAATATTTCTCCTTCTTTTCACCTTTGTTGCTCCGAGGGAAAGCTAACACAGCCGGATTGTGTTCGACCGGTCGGACACAAATCACAGAGCAGAAGGAGTCGGTGTGCTTACAGCGGGACACCTGGACCTCACAAACTGTCTTTTTATGAAGCCACCTCTTTTTTTCTTGTTTGCCCGCTCCAGATGGCTGCCATTTTGGCAGGTGGATGCAGATGCAATCTGCTCATTCAACATTAACCAGGTTACACAAAATAGACGATCACGCTGGAGCATGAGCTGAAAGCATAAATGAATTTGAGCAGGCATTACAGTGACATTTAGTTTGTGCCCTGTAGCTCAAACACAACAAAGCAAATAAAATTTCTACTTTAGATGTGCCTTGGAAAAGATAAGAGAGTGAAGGTTTAAACACTCGTCGCTGCCTGTGGCAGCAACACAAGCACAAGAGACTTTCCTCCCAAACGTAAAGGATCGAGATAAAAATGAATAAGGAGTATTTACTGTCTCATGTATTAGTTTGTCAGGAGTCTATTTATGTGTTGTGCAAATTACGTCAAAATGAGATGAATCACACGGCGTGCAGGATGTGAAAAAAGATTTAGGAAGCCTTTAGTGAAGTGGAGAAAGTGAGAGACATCAGCTGTGTCTCAGAGACGTCGGACCCGCCTGCTGCTGGCATCATGTTGCATGTTGCTGGTAACGGAGGCTTTCTGCAGGGTGTGGTGGCACTAGCAGCTCCAGCAGCACCGTCATGGTGCTCTGTTGTTGTGTTGTTAGCTGGTCTCCAGCTCGTCCAGCTGAGCCCCATCCAGGCCGCCATCTGCCCCTCTCAGGCCTCCTCCCAGGCGGGCAGATGCGTCTGTGCCTCGGACATCCTCAGCTGCACCGCCGGAGGTCTGGAGCAGGTCCCCGGAGAAATGCCCGTCTCTGCTGTCACTCTGGATCTCAGCCATAACCGGATTGTGCAGTTGGAGGCGGGCGGCTTTGAGGGACTTTATCGATTGGAGACATTACGGTTAGCACACAACCAGCTGACTACGATTCACCCAGGGGCTTTCCGAAACACGTCTGGGTCTCTGCTCCGACACCTGGACCTGTCGTCCAACCAGCTCGGTGTTTTGAAGCCGCATTATTTCACAGATCTGCCTGGACTGGAGGAACTGCTGCTGTTCAACAACCGTATCGGCCAAGTGGAGAGCGGCACTTTGGCCGGACTGGGCAGCCTCCGAAAGGCCTACCTCAGTCATAACCGTCTCACTGACTTCCCCTTCTTTTCCATCCAAGAGCACAACTACCCTCACCTGTCCATGCTGGACCTGTCCTCAAACCGCCTGTCCAAACTGCCGCTGGAGGACATTTCAAACTTACCCATGTCAGTGCAGAGAGGGCTCTACCTTCACAACAACTCTTTGGTGTGTGAGTGCTCGATGTACGGACTGTTCCGGCACTGGGAACGGAAACGCTTCGCCTCGGTGATCGACTTCAAACAGGAGCACACCTGTCTGATCTTCGGGATTCAGAAAGGGACTGTGCGTTTCTTCCAGCATGGCCGCTACTTTGACACGTGCAACCTGACAGTGATGAAGGAGCAGGAGAGCAGCGTGTCTGTGAACGCAGGAAAGGCAGCACTGCTGCACTGCGTGACGACTCTCAGCGGACAGCACGTCACCTTCCTCTGGGTGTCCCCCAATCAGGAGTACGTGGCCCCGCCAGGAAACAATGGATCATTAAAGATGTACGCCAACGGCAGCCTGGAGATCACGGCGGCACGTGTGGAGGACTCGGGTATCTACTGGTGCATGGCTCTGGACCAGCAGCAGCAGCGCAACGAGACGCAGGAGGTCAACGTGACCGTGGTGCCGCACCACGACAGCGAGCCTCACGAGTCCTTCAACACGGGATTCACCACCCTGCTGGGCTGCGTGGTGAGTCTGGTCCTGGTCCTCATGTACCTGTATCTGACGCCCTGCCGCTGCCCTCCCTGCCCCAAGGCCTCCACCCCGGCCACGGCCACCCTGAGGCAGGGGAACGAGGCCGGGGCGGGGAGCGCCCAATCGTCCATTCTCACTCCCACCCCGCCGGCGACCACCGAGGGCCCAGGCCGCAAGGTCAGTACCAACAAGCATGTGGTCTTTCTGGAGCCAATCAAAGAGCAGCAGAACGGCAGGCTCAGGGCGGGGCCAGGAGCGGGGGCGGTGCAAGGACACCTGGGGCCGGGGTTACTGCTAGGGCCAGAGCAGCACGCAAAGAGGGCAGGCGAGACGGACTCCATCATGTCCGTGTTCTCAGACACTCCCATCATGCTGCCATAGCAACGGTGCTCACAGAGAGACACAGACTGGCACCATCCTCACCTCTCACCCCCCCCAATTCACCCCCACCACCTCCCACTGCCCCCTGCACTCCACCTGAGCAGACCACTAATCCAACACTCACTGAAACCTTTTCTTTGCAAGGCTTTGAGGCATTACAACTGCCTGATGAAACAGATCAAGTGCAATTCTAAGAGATTCAACAGCTCATTAACATAAACTATAGTTTGCCCAGGTCTGTCCCTGAACCCTTCAACCATGAACCAATGCACTGTGACGGGAGGGGCCAGCAGACTGACAGGGTAGGGTGCTTTCAGAGAAGAGACGCAGGGAGGACAGAGCCGTACAAAGCTGTCAGAATTAAAACAGACCAAAAATAGCAAGATTCAGAACTCGGGGAGAAGCTGCGAAAACTGCCTCAAAGTCTGAGCCAGGAAACCGAAGTCAGAAGAAACACATCTGAGAGGACGGCGGGATGTTTTTCCTGCCACGGCGAGCATGGACTGTCCCTTTAAGCACGGCTTGTACCTTTAATAAACATTTGCTACAGATGCCTTCTTGTCTCGAACAGAGATGTAGAGATCTTTTTGTAGAGCTTTTTAGCCTTTTTTTTCACAGCTGGTGTTGATTAGAGCTAAACTGATCTGCATAGTGTAGCTCTGTCAGTGTGATCTGTTTTAGAGTAGATGAGCCAGAGAAGAAAAAGAAGAAGAAGAATAAGAGCTTTTAGCAAGTAAAAATAGAAACTGTTTTAAAGGACAAGGTTTGATTCTGAACCCGCATCCCCTCCTTCCTCCTCCTCCTCCTCCTCATCTCCCCTGGAAACTTGATTACTGTCATCATCAGTCAGAACAGAAGTTCAGGAGAACAAAAGGGGAAAAATAAATAAATAAGAACCTCTGAAACATCAGTTGAAATTATTAATGCTGGAGAAGCAGTAGCATTGTCTGGAGAGACTTTTTAAAAGGTTTAATCAATGAGCTTTTTTATTCACCACGTCTGAGACAGTAAATGTGAAAAAGAATCGGTGAGGAAGAGAAGCTTTGTCTTTGTGCGGCAAACACGCAGACAATCAGGGCAGTTTTTGTTTTTATTGTCTTCACTGTATTCACTGCATCTGACCCCCCCAAACCCCCCCAACCCCGTCCTGTCCTCTATCTGTGTGTTAATAAACCTCTGTATCCAGGCCCACGTCTGCCTTCTTATTAATACACGTTAGTGTGTGTGTGTGTGTGTCTGCATATTCAGCCTCGACTGGGTGAATGAACTCAGCTTCACAACCTCACACACACTTTAACTAAACAGCCTCATGTTCTCACAGGCTTCAGTGACTCGAGTGTTTCTTCACATTTGGCTGATAAAATGACAGTCAGGATTTCAGCAGGTCTCACGGGAGAATAACGTCATAATATTTCCTGAATACTGGAGGAGTTAAACCCTAAAAACTGAAATCTTCTTCTTCTACATTTACGTTTGTTCACTGAATCGATCCATCTGCATTTTCCTCACATTCATTTTGTTCCGACTCCAATTTATCAAACACTTGAGAATCTAACGCGAACAATGAGACACATTTATCAATTTTTCCTACAGACAGACTGTGACGGCAAGTGATCAGTCACGTGTTTAAGGAACAGTCAATCAGAGGCAACGATTATTGATCATTAATATTGATCATTCTTTAAACCTCCTGAATGAAAGAGTGAAAATAACTGATTTAGAATTTAATATTTTTACTGTGGCATGAACATGTGGAAAGATCAGCAAAGTCACATGTTTGAATATGAATCTGTAATATACTGATAGAGAGGAAATAAGTTAATAATAGAAATGATTGATTATCACAGTTCAAACAGGCAGAAAGAAACTGCGACTTCAAAACATTAAGCGGTGTCGGAGGAAACAGAGATGATCGGAGCACGTCAGACCAGGAGCTTTAGATCATTTCCTGATTGATTGCTCACTTTGCCATCAACATTGACACCTGTCTTGATCTTTTTACAGCCACGATCACTTCACAGAAAACAAACACTCACAGCCTTCATGTTCCAGATCTGTTCACGTCTCTGTAAATGAGAAAATCACAAAGCTCGGGTTGATTTTTCTGCCTCATTTAAAGTCTCATTTCAGAGCTGCATGTGAATGAAACCACACTTTATGATTACACCTGGAGAAGAATCATGTGAAGGAAACATCCTGCTGTTTCTGTTCTGGGATATTAACCTCTGCAGCTCTCAGACATGAAATTACAGATCTGATATTCAGTGGTCATTCGCTCGTTTCTTCTCTTTATATAAAGATTTCGCTCGAGGGAAACAATCTGTCTTCTGACACTTTTCTCACGAATGAGGACCAGTTAAATTTACTTCTTTAAAAAACATATTTGTTTCAAGTATGTCTTCCTCATCCTCGTTTCACACTGAACGAGAAACAAATAATGTGCCATCATCGAACCCTCAGCAGCAAATGAACTGTGATCAGTAAACAGGACTACACTGTGTGTGTGTGTGTGTGTGTGTGTGTGTGTGTGTGTGTGTGTGTGTGTGTGTGTGTGTGTGTGTGTGTGTAAAGTGTGTGTGTGTGTGTGTGTGTGCGTGTGTGTGTGTTGGACCACATCAATAGATTATTAATCATGAAAGGTCAATATTGTCATGATGATGAGTGGGAGGTCAGAAACACGCTGCTACCACCGGGACTTCAGCTATGCTTTCCATTAATTAAAGTGTGTGTGTGTGTGTGTGTGTGTGTGTGTGTGTGTGTGTGTGTGTGTGTCAGTTTAATGATGATTCTGCTGAATGTTAGCATGTTAATGTTAGCATGTTAGCTGTCGCTGTGTTTAATGATGAAAACAGACTTGCACATTTTTATGTGTGTGTATGTACGTAAGCACACAAACACTCTGTGTGTGTGTGTGTGTGTGTCATGTAATGGACTGTGAGGCTGCAGTAAATGAACGAGGCTCAGGTGGATCCTGTGTGTTTCTTAGCTGCCGGGCTCTTGTCTGAAAGTGGAAACAAAGGATGAGCAGCTCAGAGACAATCTGTTTGACCTCTGAACTCAAAGGTGCGTCTTCACCTGAACCTTCACATCGACTCTGCACATCACGACTCAACTCCCCCTCATGCTGTCTGAATACCAGTTTAAAGAGACAAAAAGAGACAGACAGAGAAAACTGCTTCATTTCTTCTTAGAGGAGAACTTGCAGTAATCTCACAAGCAAACTAAACACTTGGTGTCAGTGACATTTCCCATCAGAGCACCATCAGACTGTTTGCATCGAGCTGCCTCAATGTGCCTGTTATTACAGGCCAACAAGAAAAACACAAATATACACGCACACTAACACACGCACACTAACACACACACTCAGATGATGGATCATTAATCTCCGCTGTGTCAGCCTCGTTCATTTCCTGTGTTTCCTTCATGCCATTATTCAAATCAACAATATCACTGAACGTCACAAAAGAGCCTCTGCAGCCATAAATTAGGCTGAAAATGGAGGCTCGTTATGCAGATCCGAGCGGAGGTTTACACGCAGAAGAAGAGGAGGCCATTACTCTGTGAAACAGCCATGATGGGAGGGCTGCAGGTGTTTTTCATCCTTCATTAAGCAGCTCTGAGAAAAGAGGCTCTGATGGTTCATTCGCTCAGAGGTCTTCAGTAGGAGGTCTATGGGGCTCACAGGGGGGCTGTTAGGTAAACCATCACACTGACATCACAGCCACCTCACTCTGTGATTGGTCGGCTGGGGGGGGGTAAAGGTCAAATGTGGCCCTTTAAATATTCAGGAGGTCTCCCCACTATAAAACACGTTGATATGAAGAAGACTCTTTTTGTTTCCAGCAGCTGAAGTTTGTAAAGAAGGAAAGTTTTCTTTGGCATGTTGGAGCTGTTTGTTATTTTTCTCCGTCACGCTGAAGACTCGGGCTGAACCGAGGACCGACTTTAACTGGTCCAGTTACTAAACGCTCCGACCTGAAGCACCGATCATTTCCTGCTGCAGTCGTTCAGCTTTCTCACTTTGACTGCCGTTAAAGTTCCTGCATCTGGATTGATGATAACGTGCTGGTGAATTAGCATCAAGCTAACTGTAGCACAGTTATGTGAGAGACAGGTCGGGATGGCAGCGTTCATTAAGACGTTAGTTTTCTTCCCTCTGCAGTCCTGACTGCTCCTTTGTGTTTCTTCAGCACAGGATGATTAAGAGCTTGAATCCTCCATCAAATTGTCCTTTAAACGACCTCCTCGATGACACCGTGAGCTTTGGCTGTCATCACCGCGGAGGAGAGGCCCGTCGGAGTCCGACCGTCACTCTGTTCGTTCGTCTGGTCACGTGAGGCGTGTGCGCAGGCTGTGGTGTTTATAGATGCTTGTGTACATCTGCTGTCTACATGAAGTGTGATGGGGTATTTACAGCTCACACAGCGACAGGAGCTGTTAGACAGAACGTCCTCGACCACCGGGAGAGTAAAATAATGATTCACAGGTTGATCTGTGCTCTCGAGTCATGTTTGGTTTCTCTCCCAGACAAACAGCCTCAACACTGGACGTGCTGCTTACACAAGCAGATAAATACAGTTGTTTGACTGCTTGTTTACTCGAGCGCGAAGAAGAGCGAGGTCAGAAAAGTGACGAAGAGAGTTTGAGCGAGAGTGAAGAACAAAAACAGAAAGATGGTGGAAGAAAATGGGAGTGAGTGTTTATGCTGAGCAGCGGTAAACAGTTATTGTTGGCTAGTCTGAAATAAAGTGACTGTTACGCTCCGACAGCTCGAACAAGAAAACATAATGACAGACAGGTCATCACACCACGAGGCGACACCAGGAACTACAGTTTTAAACAGCACTGACACACAGGAGTGAAACACAGCACTGACACGTGCCTGAACACACATCTGAGCTGAAAGGATTTTGTTCAGCACAGAAACAGCGAAGAAGTCAAGATAGCAGCCAAATATTCACTGAACGCTATAAAAAAAAGAGTAAGACTAAACAATGTGTAAATATTGTAAATATGTGAGGGAGGACTCAGTAATCTGGCCTCAGACAGTCGAAGCTCTGACCGTCTCCTCGCAGACAGATGGAGATGGTTTACTGTCCTGTAGTGAAATCTTTAGTGTCTGACTGCAGATGAACTGAGTGTCTGTGCAAAGTGACTCCCACGTAAATGTAATGATTTCAGGTGGCTCTTTCTCAAGAGGACCCACAGATATTCTCAATAACTCAAACACTATGTGGACGGTCTGATTTGTTAAGAATCCATCCAGCTGGACCTCAGGGATCTGTTTTAGGGCCACTGCTGTTCTCATTGAGTGTTATTAAAACTTTTCTCTGTTAAATACACTAAATTTCATTGATTGCAGATGATTTTATTTTGTACAGACGAATGTGCAGCAGATTCCTGTGTTGTGCTCTCAGGTGTCATTATATGTTGAAATTGTTTAAATTAAAATAATTTGACTATATCTTTATGATGCAGCAGCTTCATGATCTCTTCTCTCTCAGATTTCCTCTCAAAGGCATGAACAAAGTGAAATCCTTCACATGATCAGTGTCTGAGGTGTTTTTGTAGCTTCTCTGAGTCAAAATATGCAAACATCCTCTCACAAACTCACACTCTTCACTTTATCCAGTTTTTGATTCAGTACGAGTGAGCAGATATTGAAACGAGCCTGTGAGGGCAGAAACACGATGTACATGTTGTTTTCTATGACTCCACCTGAGCAAACTCCTGCAGCCTCCATTAAGGAGGAATCCCCATCTGAAGCCCTGCTGCTCTTTCTCTCCACTAAAACAGATCGCATCCATTATTCATGGAAACCACAGAGGAAATAAAAGCAGTGCAGAAGAAATCCCGACTCTGTGAAGCTCTCCATCTTTCTCTCAGTGTGGACTGAAGAACTACTGAAGAGGCTGTCTTCAATAGTTAAATCATTTATCACTCAAAGACGATACGAAACGCTGAGATAGACGAGATCTTTGTGTTTATCCCAAAACCACAGCGATCATGCAGTCGTGTGTGTGTGTGTTTCCTGTAAGTTTGAAGGACTTCTGATTATTGGAAATGCTCCTTTCAAATTGAACAATCAGTTGATTGAGGAAATATTCAGCACACAGGTGATTAACACACCTGAAGCTACCGGAGATGTAGACGTAAGAAAAGTTTGCAGACATTACACAACCGTAGTGGGCCTCATATCGGACAATGATGAGACCCACTACAGAGAGGAGATCCAGCACCTTACTCAGTGGTGTTCAAGCAACAACCTTGTTCTGAACACCAGCAAGAGCCAAGGAGGTCATAGTGGACTACAGGAGGTCCAGGAGGACAGAGCACGCTCCTCTCCTCATCCACGGGGAAGCAGTTGAGCGTGTCAACAATATCAAGTTCCTGGGCATCCACATCACATCTGACCTGACCTGGTCCATGAACACAGCTCACCTGGTAAAGAAGGCTCAACAAAGACTCTTCTTCCTCAGGAAGCTGAAACGTGCTGGACTCTCCCCTCAGCTCCTGACAAACTTCTACAGGGCCACAACAGAGAGCATCCTCTGCCTCAGTGCAGCAGTGTGGTATGGCAGCTGCACACAAGACCGAAAGGACTTAACCCTGGGTGGTGAAAACAGCACAGGGGAATTGTGGGAAGTCCTCTCCCAGACCTGTACTCAATATACGCTGGCCGGATGCAGAAGAAGGCCCGACATATTGCCACCGACCCGACCCACCCGGAAAATGGACTGTTTGTACCACGCTTCCCTCTGGAAACAGAAACATAAAGACTAAAACTACCAGACTGAAAAACAGCTTTTTCCCCAGAGCTGTTCAATCAATTTTCCCCTATGGAGAACTTGAGAAAACATGATGACAATAAAAGATTCTTGATTCTTGAAGAAAAAGGAAACATGCAAGTCATTACACGCTGACTTTTGCCTTTTAAAGATCAGAATGAGGGTGAGTAATGAAATAAACAGTCTGCTGTGCAGCTCCTGCAGGCTGCAGCACAGTAAATCTAATAACTGTCAAAGCAGTAAACAAATGAATTACATGAAGTCGTATTAATGAGCGGCGATGCGATCAGAGCCCAGAGTTCATTTATTAGCATGTTAGCGGGAGTCTGGCTCCATCTGTGCAGAGTTCTGCAGAGCCAAGAGGCTCGTCAGCGTCTCCACAGCCAGCCGTGACGTATGTGACATACATCAGACAGAAACATCAACACACTCGACTGTGAGGAGGAAAACACGAGACGCTCACAGGAGATCACGTCGGCTTCATGGAGCTTCAGTTTCAGCTTGTTGTTGATCTGCTCGCTGTCAGAGACAAAATATCTTATCTGACACAACATTTATTAAAACAAACAGATGGAGTCAAACCCATTTATGCTAATTAGCATGGCCGTGTGTGTGTGTGTAACATGTTCAGACATCTTCATCTTCACTGAAGCTGCCAGTCGATAAATCAAGAGTTATCAATTAATCACTGATTATATTGATAATTGATTGATTTGAACTGATTCATTGTTTTGAGTCATTTTATAAGAGAAAGTCTTCTGATTTCATCTTCACAAATCTGAAGCTTCTCTGGTTTCTCACCTTTTCACCATTTTCTGTACCCAACAACTGATTGATTAATCGAGTAAACGATGAATCAATACATTAATAATAATCAATAATGACAAGTTAGCTGCAGCTCTAAAGCACCCCCCTCCTCTCCATGTCTGTTTTTCGGTCTCCCTCCACACTTCATTCGTCCCTCAGGTCTCTCCATCATAGCTCTCCTCTCCTCTTCAGGCCTGAAGCTCAATCAAAGCCTCCGTCTGTCTCGTTTTCTGACCTCTGACCTTTCTCACCTCTCCCTCTCCTCCCCGCTCCCGCCTTTCCTCCATCTTGTTTTCCTCAGAACTTCCTCTTCGTTCTGTCGGCATCTCCCACCTTCAATCTGCTGTTTCCACGGTAACGGAAGACCACCAGGAAGACGGGGAATCTGCTCCAACACACACACACACACACACACACTGTCCTGCAGCAGTGATTAACACTGAACTCTCTCAAATCAACTTCAACATGTTTTCCTTTAAACTGCAGAGACTGAAGAGCCAATCAGACGTTGAGTTTCAAGTCTGAGCTCCACGTTAGAAACGATCACGCTGATCTGACTCCAGATCAGTCCAACGTGAACTGATCCTGATAAATCTGCTGAAAACAAACAAAGCTGCTCTTCTGTTTACATCCACACAGAAAGCTAAACACTGCAGTTCCTCACACCTGAGTCTGATACCTGCAGACGACAAATATCACAGAAACTCCATCTGATCAATCACTGTTCTGCAGCTATCAGACCACAGAGAGAAACAACAGGGGTGTTTCCATGAGCGTAGCTAAAGAAAGCCAGGCTGACTCAAGGAGAAAGCCTCTCTTGAACTAACGCCGTCTCCCAATTAAGCCTCAAGTCGTTCCACTAACACATTTCAGCCTCATCTAATCGAGGCTAATTCAAGCGAGGCTTTCACAGTCCGGCTATGTGCGAGTGCCCGAGGAACGTAAGAAGCCCTGACGAGTCGATGGGAGAAAAGAGGATGGTGCAAGAGGAAAGTAGAGTGAGAGCTTCTCATAGGAAATTGTCTTTTTCTGAGCATATTTTTATTAGTTTTCCATTTTACTTTCATTATGGAGGAGACATTACATTACAAAAACAGTCACTTTAATCTACCTCTGTACACTGAGGTCAGCATATGTTAGACACATTTATATTCATAGTGACATATCTCATAGTGGGATGCTCTGCCCGATGAACATTTTCAATTCATTATTTATTGTTTTTTTTTTTCTCAGGGCACTGATTTTTTTTTTTTAAATCAACCATTTTTTAATTTAATTCAGTTTTCAGAACCTCGTTGTAATTAATGTGTGAATTGTGCCATATAACTGAGGTTTCACTTGACTGATTGATTGTGAAAACAGTGAAAGTGAAGACGTGATTTTCATGAGTTCATAAGCGGCACGAGCGTGGAAATCCACCAGGCGGAACTTTGTTTCTGGAGTCTGTTTCAGCCCGTCACACATTCTTTGACACACAGCTAAACTAAGCTCGACAGTTAGCTTAGCTGCCCGGAGCAGGCTAGCTTTCTGCGGCATTAGTTACCATGGTTACTCAGCGGGCATTCAAATAAGCTAAGCCACGATGATGGAGCGAAATGAGCCAGACTTATCGAAATAAACCAGGCTTTCCCTTAATCCAGCTTCATGGAGCAGCCCTCAGGCCACACACACACACACACACACAGTCATACTACATACAGCACAATAATAATAATGTGTGTGTGTGTTAACAAACTAATAAGAAATAAATCACACGAATCACTTCATTAAGAAAAACAAAGTGAATGAAACACTTTAAATTACAACTTTAACACATGAATGAAATATGGGGAATATCTACATATCCATCCCATAATAATACAGATAATCAATATATTATAAATATTATAAGTACAACAGTTGTATGACAAAGAGCACTGAGGTTTCCTTCGCCTTCATCAACACAGATTATTCGACTCAGTTCAGAAACAGATTCTTTATGTGCTTTAAATAAAGTTTGAGTGAAAACACGACACCGAGCACAACGTCAAGACGTTCGCCATGTTAATGAAGCTGTTAGCATGCTAAGGTTTGCTAATGAGCACGAAACAAAAACCAGAGAAAGGCTCAGAAAAGTAACTGAAGGATTTATTATGAAGTATTTCTCTGTAAAATATTAAGACTAAAAAAGCAGCAATCAACACAAAATGACTAAAAACAGTGTCAGTTATTAACAGAGATTAACTTTTATTAACAGTTAAAGCTTTTAACAGATATCAACTGTTATTAACAGAAGCTGTAGCAGCTTTTGATTCAGTATAAACCCTGACTGGTGCAGAAATAAAAGAAATAAAAACTTCACTCATGACAACACAAACGTTCATCAGTGAGTTTTCAGGGCCTTTCAGTGTGTTTGAGTTTGTGTGTTGGTTAAAAGATTAAAAATGGAAATGATGGTTTAATAAATGTTTCATCTTTTCTGTTTCTGACTAACTGCTGTGAGGAACCTGTGATTTGGCTTGTTGGTGCGTATGATCATCACTCAGTGCTGGTTTGTATGAGTGAAGAAACAAACTGATGATTAAAGAGCAGAAAGTCTGATGGAGACGAATGTTTCAGAGTGCAGGTCAGAACGTGAAGCTGCAGAGAGGCTGAGAGGAACAGCAGAGACGGTGACGTGGTCCGAATGAGAGCGAGCTGCAGCTGCACTGTGACGATATTAAAAGAGTAAATCAGTCTGTGTGGAGGCTCGTTTTTAAAGCCATCATCACACCGGTGTGTGTGTGTGTGTGTGTGTGTGTGTGTGTGTGTGTGTGTGTGTGTGTGTGTGTGTGTGTGTGAGACACAAAGGGAGCAACATCTCATTTCTAATGTTGGTCATCAACACAAACACACCTGAGCAGGTAACACAGGACATCATCTAAACTACACACATACACAATTCAGCTGTTGTTATCGTAACCTGCATCCAAATCACCTGAGTGACGTGATGATGCAGAAGAAAACAACACGAGACGAACGGAGACAAAACAAGATGGATGCCACGTCTGCAGGACACACACACACACACACACACACACACACACACACACAGGTGTGTAAAGTAATCCAGGCCACAGCGTTCAGCTTCTCTCAGAGCAAACAGCGACACTTGTTGTCTCTTCAGACTTTATGAACACACTGCTGATTTCTGTTCAGCTTTGTGTCTTTGTGAACTTTCTGCTGCTCGTCCAGATGAAAATAAAATCATCAGGAATCACTGTGACGTGAAGATGAAGAGTCTTTCTGTCTCTAGTGTAAGTGTGAGAGGACGTCCACCGCTCCACCACAGAGAGATTCCTGAAAGCGTTCACCCCCCCGGCGGTGGTGGGACACGATTACGTATTGAATAACAATCCTCCCAGCTGAGAGGATGAGCAGCGATCGTACAGAGCAATAAAAATCACAGCAGGCTGCTGAAGAGAACGGCGTCCCCTGAGCCCGGGCCTCTCATGCTCCAGAGCTGCTAAGCTAATTAGCCCCAGTCTCAATCTAATCTGTGGATGGCTGCTCGCTGCTTCTGATGTCTTTCAGCCCGAGGTAATGGACAATAATTAGCACCATTGATTTTCTACACTGTGGGGAGAGGGGGGTAATAGTTGCGATGTGAACAAAGAGAGAGAGGGAGACACGATGGACAGATGAACTGCAAATATCAGCATATAAAAAGATCAGAGACCACAGAGAGCCCAACGAGAGCCGCTGAAGACGAGATGGATGAAGATACACAAGACTTAACGAGGAGGAGCAGAAGCAGAAGCAGAAGAAGAAGAAGGGGGTGGGGTGTTGGGGGGTGGCGGGGTAAGGAGGTGTGATTTCTTACAGACTCACCTGCATCAGGACATGAAACGAGTTCAGACAACCAGAACCAAAGAGACCAGAGTCCACAACCAGAGACCACAGAGACCAGAACCCACTGAGTCCACAACCAGAGACCACATAGACCAGAACCCACTGAGTCCACAACCAGAGACCACATAGACCAGAACCCACTAAGTCCACAACCAGAGACCACAGAGACCAGAACCCACAGAGACCAGAACCCACAGAGACCAGAACCCACAGAGACCAGAACCCACAGAGACCAGAACCAAAGTTGCCATTGTATTGAACTTGATGTTAAAGATCATTTGAAGACATCTGTAAAGTTTGTCTAGTTCATTTCACTGACAGTTATTTATGAACCATTTCTGTTAACAAACAGCTGCAGAAAAAGACAAATGTCTGCTGAAGACACCACTGAGGGATGATGGATGAATGAATGAATGCATGAATGAATAAATGAATGACAGATGAATGGATGAATAAATGGATGAATGCCTGTAAAAGAAAACGTTCAAAACAGGAGCAGCTGACTGCAGACGAGCAGAATTAAAGTTTTAATTTTTTTAGTTTTTCTCTCACAGTAAAAAAAATGTTTAAATAAAAAATGTGAATAAATCTTTTACGGCTGTAGAATCATGAATATTATTATATTACATATGATTATATTACATATATTATATATCAGTGTATTATATATATTATACATCATTATGTTATTTATATTATACATCATTATATTATTATAATGATATAAGAGTGTAAATGTGGGTGATGTTACAGGAGTATCTGCATCGGTCCTTGTGGAGTCAGCAGGCTGATAAAAGCTTTTTGCAGAGCGTGACCTGGACGAGCAGAGTCGATACCATCAACGCCGCTGATGCCGCCCGCGCCACGTGTGGACGGCCTAATGGCAGCGATGAAGGCAGGACGGACTAAAGAAGAGGCCTTGATGGAATTCGATCTCGGGCGGACGGTCCGCGGTGATTACACCACAAAACTAAAGTGTGTTGGTGATGAATCTGAGAGGCAGAGAGCTCAGTTACATGAAGAATGATGCTTTCATCGCTTGACCTCAGAAACTGAAGCTCGCCTTCAATTTCCCCTCAAGTACTTTAAAAAAAAGTCCTCCGTGTACGGCTGTGTGTCGGAGGACCTGAGCGTCCACAGATCATTTTCACACACAGCCGGCGTCGTTACACACACCAACATCTTCACTGTAAGACGTCAGGCTGGGTCTGAAAACTGTGTTTCGGGTTGAAAACATTAAAATGAAACTGAGATGAGTGTGAGCAGAAGAAACACAGACTGACGTTCACTCTCAGCCGCTTGGCTTAGCTTAGCATAAAGACAGGAAACGGGGGAAGAGCTAGCACAAGTTACAACAAGCCAACAGAGTGTAAAGAAAGGAGACAGAGAAGTTTCACTAAATATCCCAAACGTGGTGACAGACCACAGTCTCTGCTCACCTCTGTGACTCTTTAAAAAAGACAAATTTTCATGTGAGAAAAACAGCGCGGGCTGATCGATTGGCTCAGAAAGACAGAGAGATGTCCAGCTGGACTCCCAGCATCAGTAAACTGCAGATACTCGATCATACGACAGAAACGTGTCATTAAACATGAAGAACTGAAGAGAACAAAAACCAGGAGCTGCCACCAACAGACAGCTGATAAATAAACCACAGAAGACTCGCTTCAAATTTAAATCTGTCCTTTGATCACATTTTTATCAGTCTGACGGCTGTGAGATATTCTGACTCTTCTCTGAAACTACAAATGTCGAGCTGAGCAGCCAGCAGCTGGTTAGCTTAGCTTAGCAATAAAGACTGGAAACGGGGGGAAACCGCTAGCATGGCTCAGTCTGAAGCTCCTTCACCAACATGTGAGAAAAACTAGAGACCAACCAAACGAACCACCCAGGTCCTGTTCCTTCTTCAGAACCAGGTCCACGTATACGAACCTCTGTCAGACCGTCGGACTTATTTTTACTCCTCAGTTTTATATTTAACAGACAACATATCACATGTTAATGCTAAGCTAAGCTAAGCGGCTTCCCTTTTAATGTATGTGCAGAGTCACTGAAGTGACATGAAGACACATGAAGAGATCTGAGGGGGTCTGAGGAGGTTTGAAAAAGGAAATGAGACCTGGTGGATAACCCTAACCCTCACAGTGATTGTTGATGCTTTTTGTCTCCAGCTAATAACTCTGGTTGTTAAATTTAGATGAAAATATTGATGATATTAAATTATTAATGAGCTCGTCCTCCACACACTGCAGTGATGCCCCCTATTGATACATAATCAATAAATATCAGCTTACACAGGCGGATCATGTGATCTCCAAAGTCCAGACCAGAATGTCTGTTGAGCGAATCAAATCAATTCTCTGTGTATAAAGACGTTTAACAGGTCAGTAAATGATCATTACTTACTTATTACTTATTAATTAACAGTAAATTATTCTTCACTTTCATTTACTCTCATCTTCTGTTGTGACTGTCCCATCTCTCGTCACCTCATCATACATTTCTTTTCTCCATCCTTCTCTGACATTTAGCTCTCCTCACACAGTTTCTACTCGCCTGCTGAACACGAGCTTTGACTCTATTGTTTTGTGATCGTTTAAAGAGACATGAAGCCGAAATTAGTCTGTCACAAAAAGACGAGCAGAACTGCTGAAATACGAGACCGATAATCTCCTGTGAAATGTGTTGATGTGGTGAGCTGCTAAACCTCCTCATCTGTCAGAGTGAAGAGCTGAATCATCTCAGCATCACTTTTCAGGAGCAGTCAGTCGGTCTCAGGATGGAGACGGAGTCCGATCAGTCACCTCACACCACCTCACCTGCTCAGGTCTCCTCTGAACAAACACATTCAAAGAAAAGGAAGCAGGAAAGTGTTGAAGTCGTGTTGACGTGTGAAGAACAAACCTGAGGATCGGTCTAATTACTTATGTGACTGTAAGTGTTGGCAGCATCATCAGCAGGTGAGACTGTGTTTGGCTTCATTAACAGCTCACATTGTCTGCTCCTTGTTTGTCTTTAAGAGACGGTACAAGGAAACAGTTTGAGAGCTTCTCATCCTCCAAACCTGCACAAACTCATCTCGTTTTCTTGTTAGTGAAGACGATCTGTCAAACACGTAAAATAAGAAACTTTGATTTTACGTGTTTGACAGATCGTCTTGGTCGATTGTTGGCTGATGAATCGTCTCTCTTTCAGCTCTGAGTTTGGTCTCCACCTCCTCCTGAGGAAAACAGCTCTCTGTTTAGCTGCGAAATAAAAGTTTACATCTCTGGATGACTAACACTGCTGTTTATTTACTCTGCGTATCAGCAGGAATTTATATCGGTGTTGTACTGCATCCGGCCGAACCAGCTCACACCGTCCGTCCATCTCACCGCTGACCACATCTACAACATTAATCTGTGACTCTACATCCACAATAAGGTTGAATTATACACTGCTGACACACACACACACACCAAAAAGGGCATCACTAATATTTAATGGACCAGGGAAACTGCTCTGTTCAGTGTTTGTATGCTTTTTGTTCAAAAAATTAGTCCCTCATGAGACAAAATCATGATGGCTAATACATCAGGAATTGAGGACTGATGATGAATTAATGAAATCACTCTGTTCTCATGAAATGTGTTTTAATAACTGTGAGTAATAAAATCAGTGATCTCGTAAAGACGATGATTGTTGTTTACAGAGAAACGTTTTTAGATGTTTTTAGATTCCAGAGTATTTTACTCTGTGAGATGATGTGAAGTCAGAAAACACGAGTCAGAGCTGAGTGAAGAGATTCAGTCTCATATCTGCTTCCTGTCAGTCGGCGGTTTTCTTTGGCACCAGCCAGAGCTTTTATCAGCCACTAATTGAATTTCCTCCTCCACGCTGCAGCCATCAACGCGGCGTGAAAGGCCCCGCTGAGGCCCTCATTACTGGATCTGAGTGTGTGAGAGCGTTAAAACGTGTGAGGAGATCCACACGGTGTCGGCCTGCGCTCTCCTCCACTGCAGCCTGGAGCTGCACTCAACCTGAGCCAACAGAGAAGCTTAAAGAACCTGGAGGAACCTTAAAGAACCTGGAGGAACCTTAAAGAACCTGGAGGAACCTTAAAGAACCTGGAGGAACATGGGAGGAGTTTGGTCCAGGTTCTGCTTTGTTCTACAGACCACAGCATCCTGAGTAAATCACCTGACTGATAAATATTACAGGCTGTAAACAGCTGCTCTTACTACGAGAAATAAAGATGTGTCAAAGAGACTTTGTGTGTTTCAGGTGAAAGTTTTTCAGATAAATCTTCAGGTAACCATGGAGACAAGTGGCGCTCTCACAGCATCACCGTGGAGGCATTTTAAATCAGCTGGTTGGTTCTTCCTCATCTGAAGCTGATCCAGAGTCTGTCAGCAGACCTTCACCGTGTCTCTAACGGAGACGTGATGAGTTCGATTCGTCGTGTCGTGCAGGAACGACCTCGTTAATTAAAACTGAAATGTTGACGAACAGCCGACAGTCGCAGATGAAACAGAGCTGAAATCTGCTCCGTCTCTCTGAGGACTTTCTTTTCAGAGTGACAACCTCACATTAATTATGCCCTCGCTGTCTGTTGGGGGAGTAATAATCACATCATCCTGCACAAACTGACGTCTCCATGTTTTATTTTGTGTGTGAGGCAGACAGCAGCAGGTTTATTAATGTGGGAGCAGAGAAGTTGTCTGAAAACAGCTGCTGATTGATTTTCTGATGATCGATTTGATTAATGGGCAGTTTCAGATCTGAACTTATGAAAGTGATGCTGCACTTTAACTACATCCACACCGTCTGACCAATCAGGAGTGAGAAACTCTCATACAGAACCCTCATACAGGTGGTCGGTTCAGAGAGATAAAAACATCCAACGACTCGAAAGTTTACCAGCAAAACCTGGTAAATGTCCTTTCATGTTTACTGATCGGAGAAGCGATGGTTGGATTTAAACATTAAACACCTTCAATCGTTCAGAGAAACAGGAAGGAGCCCTCAGCGGCAGCTCAGGTGCATTCTGGGTAAAAATCCAGCTCACACTGCGACACAAACAGGAAACATCTAAAAACATGAAAAAACTTCTTACCCCTGTCGGTCTCCGTCCACCAGGATCCGAACCAGGATGCCTGTAACTGCCACCAGGATGGGGTAGTGGTCTACACTCTCCAGACCTGCGGCACACACACACACACTTTCTCAGCACATCTCAGCTTCTGATTGGCTCTCAGGTCTGAATCGACTGTTTATTTTATTTCACTCCATCACAGTCTCACAGATGAGCTGAAGCATAACTGCGGATGAATAATTCAGTTCAGTGATGAGCAGAGAGTTTTAGTCAGCACTGAACATCTGACATGAATATAATTAACATGATTCCACATATAACCAAATATAATCAATATAATTAAACATAAGCAAAATAAAGTTTCCAATAATAAATGAACAAATAAATGAAAAGTCAAAGAACTTTTCTCCTTAGATTACACTGTCTGTTTTACAGAGCATTACCTGTGTGTGTGTGTGTGTGTGTGTGTGTGTACCTGGTGTGTGTGTGTGTGTACCTGGCAGTCTCAGGTTGACCACTCGATCAAACAGGTTCTTCTCTGCAGTCACTCTGTTCAACACTTGGTTCAGCAGCTGCAGATGAATCAGACACATTGACGTCTCAGAGTCAGACTGAACATGAGATTATCTGAGATCTGTTTATCTGTGGATACTCTGACATCACAGAGAACACACACAGAGAAACTCAGTGACTCTGAGGGGAAACTCAGTGAGTCTGAGGAGAAACTCGGTGAATGCTGCTGTGACTCACCTGAGCGAGTCGTCTGAGGAGGAGCTCTGCGGAGGGACGGGACCAGTCCAGGAAGATCTCTGGGACCAGAGTGACCGTCATCTCCAGCACCCGCAGCAGGCTGACCGACAGGTCGAAGCAGGTGGCACACACCTGGAGGCAGATCAGGGACAGGTAAACTGAGTCAGAAACACACTCTTGTTTCAGGATTGTTCTTCGGATTGATCATTCAGCCTCTTGACAGAGTGAATTATGTCCACGCTGATGTCTTCACTTTGGTCCCAAAGATTTCAGTCCACTGTGACATAAAACTGAGAGTTCAGCTCTGAAATATTCATGTCAGTGACGAGATTCTGATTTATCTTCTCTTTCTCCATCAGCAAAGTTATGTTATTAAAATGTTGTGTGTCGCTGTTGTGAAGCTGAAGTAATAAGAGAAGCTCCAGATTAAAAAGCAGAAACAGTGTTGGGAACAAAAGAAGAAGAGCAGCTGGTCCAGATTTCTTCAGTACACTCTGAACACTGATGACCTCTGAAGGTTCGCCATCAAACCAACAACCTGACTGTTACTGTGAGAGCTCATCAAACTGACTAACCACAGAGGTCAGAGGTCAAACACCAAACATCACCTGTCTGTGTTAAGGACCAGAGGAAACGAACAGAGGACGCTGTGTCTGAACTTCCTGTTTGTGTGTTTACCTTCAGCTGACGGGTGTCCACGAAGTTTCTCTCTGGACGCTCTGCAGCCTGCTGGATCTGACGGAGCAAACACAAGGAAAGAAGAAACATCGATCTCTGTTTCAGTGAGCACAGGACGACAAAGACTTTTTATTTTAATATTCACACAGAGCAGATTAAAGCTAAAATAAATCTGCTGCTGTCTGTCTGTCCTCCTGTCATATAACCAACACTGTAAAATACAACTAACGCTGTATCTGCAGTGCTGCTTTATGTTGTGTTTATTTGCACTTGTGTTTTTTGTTCATGCTGTAAAGTTGTGTCAGTAAAAGAGCTCAGTACTAAAGTTTATCATGATGATTAAAAGCTGCTGCTCTGCAGTGTGCATCACCGAGGGAACGATAAATAAATAAAGATATTCCCACAGGAACAGCATCAGTTAGAAAACTAAGTGCTGCTCACAGCTTATTACTGAGGAATTATCTAAAACCCAAAATAATCTCATTAGAGCGAACAAACAGAACGCTTCTCTTAAAAGTGGTTTGCTTACTAAACCTATTAATACTGAGACAGACGGAGCCCCTGAAGGCGTCTTTAGTGGACACTGTGGCTCAGTCCACTGACCTTCACATGTTTACAGCTGACGTCGAAACACGAGGCCGCCAACTTCATTTATAGTTTTAATGGGGTCAAAATGATCTCTGCGGTGCATTCAGGGGCTGAAGTGAAGGTGTGATAACAGAAATGAGCCTCATTCATTCGCTGTGATGTTTGTAAACTGGTCTGAGGTGACGAGCGACACATTGATGCCCCCGAGGTGGAAACGTGGACATGCTGAGCGTCTCATTTGGAGGAAGGAGCTAAAATACGTCTCCATGCTTTGAGAACTTTAAAGTCACATATTTTTTAAATATATCTGAGCTGCAGTTTCACACATTTCGAACACCATAAATCAGTCAAAGTCAAAGCAACACCTGCTCTTCACACCTCCTTTAAACAGTCTGAGTGGAGACGTCTCTTCAGCCTGCTGTATAATCTGAAATGGAGCTCCATAATAACCCTTTCTGACTCCACATGGGAATCGTTTCCTGTCCACACCCTAATCTCAGCTGAATCTCACCTCTTGAATCATCCCGATGAACTCGGAGAAAGCCCAGTTGAGCTGGTTGAGGACACTGTTGAGGAAGGAGGCGGCCATGTCTTTGTCCACGCTTAGCAGCTCGGCCATGTGTCTCTGCAGCAGCAACGACGGACACGGCTCTGAAGCAATCAGACGGGGAGGGCAGAGCACAGGTGAGAGCACACAACAGCACAAAGTGTTTTACAACAGCTTGTGGAAGCAGCTGTGAGTTAACCTCCACATCTGTCTCCATCTGTCATTAGTCCTCAAATAGTCTCCATCCTTTCAGTCTGCCTGTCTCTGTTCATCATCCACATATAATTCATATCTATCTGCACAACTCTGAGGCAACAGGAGAAATAAAAAGTGAACAAAACAAGAATTAAATGAAGGAAGAAATAAAGGAAAATCTGAGTGGAAAAGGAGCAGAGAGAGGGACAGAGCAGGAGGAGCAGGAGGACATGTGAGTGTATGTGAGGGAGGATGAAGCTCTCCGTCCTCCTAAAGGGTTTGTGATGGCAGCAGAGCAGTGGAGTGTTCATTATGTCTAATAATCCCTGTTTCTCCTCTCCGTCATCCCGCGAGGATCAGATCTCTAAATGTGAAGCATGAAACGCTGTTTATCATCACACAGAGGTCACAGTGCCACCCGACACGCTGCAGGACTGCAGACAGCCTCATACACACTCTCTGTATGTGTACTGATGAATATACTGTGTACTGATGATATACTGATGAATATACTGTGTACTGATGAATATACTGATGAATACACTGATGAATATACTGATGAATATACTGTGTACTGATGAATATACTGATGAATATACTGTGTACTGATGAATATACTGATGGATATACTGTGTATTGATGAATATACTGTGTACTGATGTGTGCTGTTACTGCTGTCAGCACTGCTAGCTGGAGTAACTTTAAATTCAGATCTTGCATTAAACCTCTTCTCCTTTGCATGAATTGAGCAGTATCTGTACCTTTGGAAGCAGACGTGACACTGTTTGATGAGTAAGTGCAGTCAGACTGTTTCAGCCTTACGTGGTCAGTGTGACCTGCAGCTTTAGTGGCTAATATGAAGCAGGTGAAAGGTTTCTGGGAGGCGGCTCTGAAACAGGTGGCAGCTTTTTATTAAAACAGATGAAGACCAACAGAAATGGGAGCGATGGGGAAGAACTTACTTTGGAAACTAGCAATGGACAGATCCCCTGAAAAGCATGCAAATGAGAAGGCACACAGATGAAAGTCAATTATCATGCAGGAAGCAGAAAATCACAATTAAGTGGAACAGAAAGAGGAGCAGAAAAGCTTTGGAACAAAGAGGTCGATGACATGGCGCCGCACGCTGAACACTTTTCACTTTTCTCCTCTTTACTTCAGGACAGAGGTAATTCAGAGTGAGGGGGGTCTGAGGCCTTTAACAACAGCTACATACACAATGCTTAAAGACATCTGAAATCACAGAATGGCTGAAAACTGTAGAGCCGACGTCACATTTTACATCTAACTGTTCTCCATCTGTCTTCATTATTCTGAAACCAATACACAACTAATCTGGAAGATGATGATTTTCACTCCTGCCTCCTAAAAAGAGACAGAAAATATCTGATGTTTCTTAAGTTTCATGACACAGGAAGGCTGGAAATGTGGTGTCAACATCTTTAAATCTATTTCTGATAAACTGCTGACTTACACTAAATGTGCTACTGCTAAGTTCACACAGTGACTAGTCAAAGCTTTGATGTTGGTGGGACCCAGGATCGACCCCTGAGGTACTCCACCCCTCATTTAAGAGGAGAAACAGCTGTCAACCAGCAGCTGCTAATCTTAACTTAGCATAACAGCATAAAACAGCTCCTCTAAAGCTCCTTTATTCACACACACACACATCTCCTTATATCTGATTTGTTTATGGAGAATAAACTACGACATGTTAGAGAGAAAAACTATTCTCTTTTTGTTGAGCAGATACTTGAATGAATATTGAATATTCCTGCACAAGATCCAGTTTTCTTATCAGGACATCTTTTAAAAGCTTCCTATATGTGCTGAAAATCACACACACACACACACACACACACACACACACAGCGATAATTAAAGCCGTAAATCAAACAGAGATGTAGTAAAAATAAACCTGCTGCAGACAGGCAGCCATGGCCTCAATTTATTTATGGAAATTCATGAAAGAGAACGAAGACTCGAACGTGAACCAGAGAAACAACACGAGAACAAAAAGACAGACAGACAGACAGGTTTACAGGCAGACAGGTGAACAGACTCACTCTGCAGGCTGGGCAGGTTGGCGTCCTCTGGTTTGGTTTTCAGCAGGTGAGGAAGGCGAGTGTATCTGTAGCCAAAACCACAACCCTAAAACACAACAGACGATCTGTTAGTGTGAAGACACCCATCACAGCACCAACCACCACATTTTACCATGGTTTCAACCTGTGTGTGTGTGTGTGTGTGCATGTGTGTAAATGTGTGTGTGTGTGTGTGCATGTGTGTGTGTTCACCCTCCACAGCCGGACCAGGATCCAGTTGGTCTGGGCCCAGGGTCTCTGCTCATACGGAGCCAGCAGGTTCCTCATCATGGCCACTCGTCTGCTCACAGATCAGATTTGTTGTCAGCGTGAACTGAACGGTCAGTATTTTACATTTGATTTAATATGTTTTAGATTTGGCTGCATGTTTTATTCTGATCAGACACGCCTCTGAACTTTAGAGGTTTTTATCTTTGGCTTCTCTCTCTGAGCCACCTGTTGCCAAAAACTACAGGAACACTTTAACTAATGAGCTTTCAAATAATAATCAATGCTAACACCTACATATTTAGTTTTATTCAAAGTCAGCAGCTGGGATCAGTAATGATGAACAACCGAGTACAAACACTCACTGTTCCTCGGGGATCCTCTCCACTGCCCTGAGGGATTGTGGGTAACAGACGTAGCTGGCCAGCGCCTGCATCAGAGAGTCTTTGATATCTGACAGGAGAGAAGAAAATATTCGTTTAACACAAGATTCCTCGACTGTTAAAGCCAATTTAATAAACATCAGTAATAATCATAGTGTGAGGTCATCAGAGAGGATCATGGGACACAAACACGCTCATGTTCAGAGATTTACATTTCTGAAGTTATTTCATGAATTCCTCCATCGAACGATAAGAGAGAATTAACCAACGATCACGACCACATGTTTCACCAACAGAAAATCTTCTCTGTGGTTTGACTCTTCAGGAACTTCAACACAACTTTACTGATCACAGTGAGAGCAGCAGGATCAGGAGAAAACATGTCTGACATATAATTTATCTAAAAGATCAGTTTTACAGGCCGCTGGAGCAGCAAAGTGTTTTTGTTCAGGTTGATTACGCTCTCTGATCTCCTGCTGAAGATCTCACTCATGTTTGAACAGACCTTCACTGCTCAGGCTGGGTTTGCAGCAAATAAAAGAAAAGGTCAACAGACTCGGTGAAAGAAGAAATAAAGTGAGAGAGAGAGCAGCACAGCGACTGTCTGACTCCGACTGGACTTTACGACATCCAATCAGAGTGCAAGACCGGCGGCTGATTGATCACTGCAGCCTGATGGTGATAAACTGAATCCAATCACTAATAAATCAACAACCTGACGACAAACACTGAGAGCTGAGCGGTTTGTTCGTCGCTGCATCTTAAAGTAAAACAAGTTCAACTCTAGAGTGATTCTGAGGGAAGAGACAGGCCTGCAGATACAAGTGGAACAAACAGGTTTGTATAAATAAGATAAGACAGGAAGAAGATAAGTTTGTATAAATAAGAGAAATAAGAATCAAAGAGCTTTAAAGTTTAAATCGAACCTCAGCAAAAAGTTTATTCTCGCAGCTGCCTTCAAATCAAAGAGAATCAATGATAAATAAAATCATTGATCCTTCAGTCAATGAACACATATTTTGTGTAATATTACAAATAATCACGTTTCATATGATCACTAACATTTCCTCACACACTTCTTCTCCTGATATTTTAAGCTCACAAAAATTAAGTTTCACTTTTGAAGGTCTTTTTCCAGTCTGCTGTTGTGTTCACACAACATGTGTATGTGTTTCCCCTGACCTGGACCTGGACCTGGACCTGAACCTGAACCTGTGCTTAGTAAATACCCCCACCAGCAGGCAGGAAAGGACACAAACAGAAAAATGAAAAGAAAAACAAGATTTAATGTAAAAATGATCAAATTATGAAGAAAGAAGGAGGCTCCATTAAAACTGTGTGTGTGTCACTGTGACTGTGTGTGTGTGTGTGTGTGTGTGTGTGTGTCACTGTGACTGTGTGTGTGTGTGTGTGTTACCTGTCCCAACTATGCGTGGATCAGCAAAGTGTTTGGCGAGGATAGCAGCGAGTTGAGTCAGCGTGTCTTCGTAGCCTGAAGGTAGAAAAGCACACACGTGAAGTTCGGCTGCACACTGAGCAGCGTGAAAACGAGAGCTGCATCGATAAATCACTGAGCGCTGCCAACAGCCCCCACGCTGTCATACACCTTAATGAGCCCCCCCACAGCCCCCCCACCCCCACAGCCAACCTGCAGTCTTTAGACCTGATGTCTCTCTGCCGTGGGGGGTAGACTGTGCCGTACCTGGCAGCTCCTCCATGCTGTTGGCAGGGCTGAAGTAGTTCTTCAGGGCGCTGTACGCGTTCATGGCCACATTGACGTAGAACTCCGGAGCGAAGGCGAACAGAGAGCCGGTGCTGTCAGCGTGCTCGATGGTCCGAATACAAACACACAGCAGCCAGTACACATCCAGCATCTTATCCTGGACAGACACACAGACACAAGGACTGTTAGGACCTGTTAGATCCTTGTCAGCCTCCGCAACCACTCGCTGTTCATCTCCACACACACACACACAATAAACTAACTTGTAAAACACACAGGAGCAACAAAACAAAAACAAACACTCCTGATTCTGCAGCAAACAAAAGAAAAGGTTAACAGACTCAATGAAAGAATAAATGAAGTGAGACAGAGAGACAGGACAGCAGCTGCGGGGCTGCTCAGCTGACTGATGGTGACTAACTGAAGCTCACTGCTGATCCACACAGGATCAACAACACAAAAGAAAAGAGTCTGTGAGACTCTCCAGGTTTCATCAGTGAACAGAGGAATAACTGTGGGCTCTACCTTGGAGTAGATGGTGGCGTTGATCCAGGCTAGTCTCCGACTCAGGTGGTTCAGCTTCTCTGCAAAGACCTTCTGGCTCTTCTGGAGCTCCTCCAGGATGTCCGGCCTCTGAAAGTCAGAGACAGTCCTGTTAACATGTGTTAACATGGGGGGGCTTCCTACATCGGGGGGTTCACCACCATCATCACCATCATACTGTCTGTCCTGTAACACAGCGTCTACTTCCTGTCCGTCCCTCCTCTGCTGCTCTTCTGGAGCTTTCTAACGTTTCTGTCCCTGTTTAAGGATTTTCTGTCTCTGAGTGGAGGATCTGAGGACGGAGGGGCTCGTCTGCTTTCTCGTGTTAGATGTTATGAATAAAATGAATTTGACTGAAATCTACAGGAATTTGATCGAACCTCCGCTCACATCAGTCCAGATGTTTCAGAGTCGATCACTGACTGTTGTGACTGTTCTAATTTGAAGAGAGAGCAGTATAACGAGTATAATCTTGTAAGCCTCTCTTTGTTGCACCGCTCAGGTTGTTCTTCATGATCAATACTCGCGTGTCAACTCTGCACTTCTGCAGATAATTGCAGAACTTTGTCCTCTGATCAATGTTTAGTTTGCAGTAATGAGACGAGCCTTCGCCACCGGCCGACTGTGTGCTGACGGACAATTATCTTCAGCTGAGCACCAACAAACACAAAGAGACCCTCCGAACATGTCTTAATGTCTTCACATCAGAGTTTAGCTGAGCGGTTTGTCCTGCTCAGGTACAGCAGCATTAACACACATTAAAAACAAACAGTCGAATGAGGCTCACTCGTGCGGGGCAGCGTGCGATCTTCTCCTCCGTGTCCTTCAGGGCGACGGCGTATTCATGGACGTCGTCTGAAACCACCACCATCTGGAAGAGGACACATCAAAAAAGTCTTTATTATTTCACTTCCTGATGTAACAGTCCATCCAATAATTATTCTGTTATCATTTTTATTTCTGAGTTTCCTGAACTTCTTGAGATTCAGGATTTATAAACTCTTCTGCCGTCCTGAGGGCTCTCTGCAGTCTGTGCAGCTTCACATGTTTGATGTTTGAATTTACAGTCAGTTGTGGTCCAGCAGATCAAACACACACACACTGAACATATGAACATATGATCACTGAACTGAACATCCGGACTCTCCTTCGTCTGTATGTGGCTGTTTGAATCAGCCGCTCAGAGGATAAAACAGAAACATATGAATCTCCTCCTCATGAAAAAAAAAACATTCAGCACATCTCCGAGCAGCGACAGAGCCAATCACACGGTGTCACGGATGATGGTACGGACGGTGTAATAGAGATGAAGGACTTTGGTTTTTAAATTAGAAAAGGGACGTGGCAATAACAGAGGTGGAGAGGCCGGCGGGAGGGAGCACTTTAATTCAACAGCAGGTCAGAAACTGGAGGATTACCGGAGATGAGAATGAAAATGAAAGACATGAAACCCTCACAGAGAGCAGAGAGGAGAGAAAAAACATCCAGGAAAACACAGAGGATTCATTTTTGAGCAAAACAAACATTATTCAGAGGAAAGAGCAGAAACGTTTGATGTACACAAACACATCATCATACCACGATCAGTGAACCTGTAAAGAGCTGCGATTAGCTGAAGACTGACCGACTCTTCGTGTAACGCCACCATCAGGTCAACATGTTAATGTGTCCAATACTGTAGTTTATGAATCTACAAACACTCCCATCAGCCTCAGCTCGCTGTGTGAATCACATCATGACGGAGCAAAACATCCTTCAGCTTCTTTCTCCGTCTTCACTTGAGGATTCCTGCATTTAAATGTGACCTTTCACAGTCTGCATTAATTCATTAAACATATGCAGCTTATTCAATCCTCAGAGGTCAGCCTCCACGTGAAGGGCAGAGTCTCACACATGAATAAAAATTACATGTGAATAAAATCTGCAGCTTTAAAACTAAAGTTGACGATTTATTTAAAAAAAAGACAGTCACTTCATAAAAACACACAGCTGATTAAAAGAGAAAGTTGGTCAGAACGCCTTGTCTTCAAAGGTCAAAGCTTTGCATCATTAAGTCACAGTCAGCCAGTCTAACTGCACTGTCGTAATCAACCATCTGCAGTTTATCTCATTTTAATAAAAAAATTTAAGGTGTTTAGAGAAAGAAAGACTCGGGCTATCACATCGTCGTCGTGATTAGCTGATCAGAGTGCAGACACACACGGACCTTTCCCAGCTGCTGATGGACGCTCAGGTTGTACATCATCACAATCCCGTCCACGATCTCCAGCAGCGACTTGTCTGCGATTGGCTGGTCGGGCTCCTCCATCGGTCGCCCCAACAACAGGCCGTCGTTACCGTGGCTTCCCTCGACTTCAGACAGAAAAGAAAACGCTGACAGTGAGAGACTGGTAAAGAGGTGGTAAAGAGGTGTGAGGTCAGTGAAACTCTGCTGTTTAAATGTTGTCTTAAGAGTGACGTGTTTCATGACTCACTGTCCTCCTCGGTCCTCTGCTCCACAGCCAGCGTACGAACTTTCACTTTCTCCGGCTGCGTGAGGGGTCGTCTGGGCGTCATGAGGCTGACGGCGGCCGTGCTGAGGAAACGATTAGCTCGACCCAGCGTGGGTGAACTCAACCAGCTGGGCCTCGCCAGAGCGCCGCCCATCGCCGCTGCTCCAAACGGCCTCTGTGGTCACAAACAGGTCAGCTAATGAGCGTTGATCTGATGAGTTAATGCTTCTTCAACATAGCTCATCACCCTCAATGTTTCTGTCTTCAATGAGTCTAAAGTCATTATTCTATGATCCAAACACAAACTAAGCTGACTGTTTCTTATCTCAGTGGTGAAAATATGTTTTTCATTATCAATATATCCATACAGCTGGTTTAATGTTACAGGAAAAAGGAACAGGACCTGTGCCGCTCCGCTCTCCTCGTCCTCATCCAGGTCGTCCATCGATGTGGCCTGAATCTCTGCAGGGTCGATGATGATGTTGGCTTTACTGGCCAAGTCATCTGGAAGGAAACACACATTCATCTTTAAAATGAATACATGAAAACTTCACTTTGTTTCTGTGGTTATCTTTCCACACACACACACACACACACACACAGAGGAGGAGAATAAATGTGAGGTCAAAGGTCAAACGTGACTGACAGAAGGTCTGAGCCTCATTTTATCATCACGTCAGAGAGCAGGAACATCGTGTTCACGTCTGACACATCATCACAGCACAGCAGGTTTCTTAGTTTGACTCTCATTCACCTCCTGCAGGATCTTTGCCCTCCTCCAGCTCTCCGGCGCCCCCCTAAGGAGGCTGCTGTCTTTCAGTCCTGCAGAGCCTCAGCAGGTTAAAACACCAATGTGAACCAGGACTTAAACTACAGACCGGCTCAGAGGTTTCATTCAGATAAAAGCTCTGCTAACACAGCCTGCCATGTGCTTCCTCCCTCTCACGTGGTCCAGATGCTGATGGAAAAGCCCTGCCTGGCATTCAATCAAACTGATCAGTGAGCTAATCAATAAATGAGACCAGGCTTCGTTACCAACAGATGACACAACATCATGAGAGCAGCTAGTGTGTGATGGACGACCTGGTGATTTACAGAGCTGAAGGATGAAGCGTTAATCAAGCACGAATACTGACGAAAGAGCAGAGAGGAGGAAAGATGAAGGGATGGAGCGAGAGAAAGGAGAGAAAGAAGGAGAGAAAGGAGAGAAAGCAGAAAGAAGAGAGAGAAATCAAATGGAAGTAGAAAGTATTTCAACATATAAACGCTGGAAATAGACCTGACAAAATGTGATCAACATGATGTAAACTGTGATTGATGAATCTGTCCTCATCACCCCACCCTCACTGACACAGATTCATACAGGACCTGCTGAGGTGGTTTTAAAGGCTCGCTGTGGACAGAGGAGACCCCCCCACCACACACCGGAGACAAAACAACTACAAACAACATGGCGGCTGTTTGTCTTACTCTATGAGGTTTAGCTGACTCACGTGCAGCTGTAAAGAGTCTCATGTGACTCAGACATGAAGCGTAAACTGATGATGAACGCAGCAGTCAGACATCAATCAGGTTCCCTTCAGAGGGAGGAGAAACGTCTGAACAGTCACTGAGCTGCAGCTGATCTCTGATCAGTGCTGTGACGGGGGAGCTGGCAGTGTTATCCTGTCAATCATTAGATGATGAGCAACATGATCAGAACATCAACCTCCTCTGAAACATTTAGTCTGAACCAGCAGCTGAAAATCAACCATCAATAGATCTGATTATCAGTCATTGATCAGGAGATGCTAGCAGCTCAGTGCACAGTGTGAGCTACATGCTAACACCAGCATGCTAACATGTGTTAATGCTGCAGGTGTGTTTGTTCATCTCACAGCTTCACACTGAGTCAGACTTTTCCACAGTTCAGCCGACTGGACGTGATGACGCAGCTCCTCTGGATGAAGGTGAGGAGCAGCTCCTCCTCTCAGCGAGAATCAAAACGAATGAGCCGCCGCAGCAGGTAACTGATTCCAGCCGTGCCGCTCGCGCTTCCCTGGACTATTCTCGTACAGCGAGTCCTCCGAGGGAGCATCAATCCACATTACACACCTGTCTGCCACACCTGCTGACAGCACTCACAGCTGCTGTGTCCTGAGTCAGCCCGACTACCTGCAGACACACCAAGCCACCAAAGGTTTCCTCTGAGGTTTCACTAAACTAAACCTGCTCACACAGCAAGTTCAGACCTTTAAACATAACAGCACAAAAAGGGAAGAGAAATATTCTAAACAAAAAACGGCACAGGAAAATCTGCAGATTAATCACCAGGTCAGGTTGTTGTGTGTGTGTGTGCGTGGATCAGTGATCTCGCTGTGTAAACTCCAGGATGGAGCTGTGAACTCAAAGCAAGTCCTCCCTCTAGTGGAGCTCGGCCTCAGCTGCTCTCCCCTCAAGGACAAACAACCTCTATCAGAGAGAAAACAGCTTCTTTAACTCTTTAATCCGGAGGAGGAAATTGTCTAAAACTGTAATCCTGCTCACAGTAATTCAGAGCATTCACACCTGTACCTGTACACACCTGGATCATCTGCTGTCTGTAAACAACAGGAAACATGAAGTCACACTGACTGACACGGAGCTCACTGATTCGACAGTTTAACTGATGTCATCCATCATTCAGGCTAGTCTCTACTGTGACCCCCCTCCTGTTTAAACCTCTCTGCTCACAGGAGACACCGACCTTTGAGTGTTTTCTTCAGGTGAGAGAGGAGCCCCCCCAGTCTCTGCAGGTCAAAGTAATCCACCTTCCCATTGTAGAAGAGCTGCGGGGGGACGTAGGCCTCTAGAGAAAAGAGGGAGAGTTTAAAGTGATGTGAAAAACACACAGAGGCGATGAGAAGGTGAGTGAAAATGAAATCGTGCAGTTATAAGTTTAAAATCAGACAGAAACTATTTCAATCAAATCAAATCATAAAACTTTATTTAAATGTCACATTAGACTGAAGTTATTAACTTAAACACACATGCAGCCACGTTTCCCTCATTAAACTTTAATATTGGATATTAATTTAAATATCAACTGACAGGAGAGCATTTAAACAGTTTTTATATTTTAAAAATGATTCAGGTGTTTTATCTTGTCGCTGCTCTGGAAACCACGTGGATTTTTTACAGTTTTCTGTTTTCTGTTATGTCAGAGCGGGAAGTCTGAGAGATTTCTGTGAATATGAAAACACTCACAAAAGCATTTAATGTGAAGAGAATTAACACTGAAATGAACTGAATCACTGATGTTGTTATCAGACATTATTATGGATGCAAGAATGAGCTGGTGTCTTTCTTTTGTAAGTTCACATCACATATAAAATCTGAGTATCGACACACAGACACTTTCTGTGTCACCGTCCAGTTAAAGTCTGTTAGATTTCACTTCATTATATTTGTTTGTATCTTAATAATTTCCTTTAACTTCTCGTCAGAGAGTCTGTGAAGTGTGCCGTGTTGTTTCCTTTCTCCTGTTTCTTTGTGCTGATTCAGTGTTGGTGTGGACTATTTCTGCTCACACTGGCAGCTTTAGACGTTTGTTCCTCTGACTGCCACATGTCAGACAGACATTAAAGCTTCAGAGTCCTTCGGTTTCAGATGAAATGTGTTTTGTACCTTCGCTGCTGACGCTGCCTGGACTCTTCCTGCTGCCTTCATCCCAGCTGGCCCTCACAGCCGTGATGAGGCGGTGGAGGAAACACACCATGTACTCAGGGGGACACAGAGCTGTGGGGTGCTGCTCACAAACAAACAAACAAACACACTTTCCTGTTAGCTGTTATAAAAAAACTCGTGAAACGTGTTTCTGGAGTAAACGAGAACAAATATTATATTCTTAAAAATTCTTTGTCTCAACTGAGTGTAAAAGTGTCACAAAGAGGTGACACATGTTGTCCAGTTCAGCCAATCACAGAGAGAGTTACCTGTCAGGTGATTTTACTAACACAGATCATTTCTCCTGATCTGAAACAAATAACCTGAAGTACAGCTGTGTCCATCGTATCAAACATGATCAGAGCTGAAACTAACAATTGTTTTTTTTTTATATTATCGATAAATCTGCACATTATTCTCTAGATGAACCAACTAAGTATAAAAAACACTAAATTCAAGATTCAAGATTCAAGATTCAAGATTCTTTATTGTCATTCCAACACAAGTCAAACATGGATGGAGCGAGATAAGATACCCTGGTCCCGGTGCAAGCCCAAAAGTATAAAGATATAAAAAAGTATAATATTATAAAAATAAAATAAACAAGATAAAATAAACAAGATAGAAAAAGCGAAAATGAGGTAGTGCAAGATAAAACAATAAATATGATTTAACTGTAGTGCAAAAAAAAAGCAACAAAAGCAACTGCATTCTGTGCAGGTGTTGCAGTGTGCAGATGTGTATTGTCTTTGGGTGGCTGTCAGAAGAGGGAGGGAAGTGGGGGGAGGGGGGGGGCAGCAGGGGGCTACAGGGGTCCTCCAGAGTTCAACAGTCTCACAGCTTCCGGGAAGAAGCTGTTCCTCAGTCTGGTGGTCCTGCTCTTAATGCTCCGCAGCCTCCTGCCTGAGGGGAGGGGGACAAACAGTGCGTGTGCGGTGTGAGTGGGGTCCTTCATGATGCAGGAGGCCTGTTTCCTGCATCTGGAGGTGTAGATGTCCGTGGTGGTGGGCAGACTGCGTCCCACAGTCCTCTGTGCAGCCTTCACCACCCTCTGCAGAGCCTTCTTCTCTGCCGCCGAGCAGCTGCCGTGCCACACGATGATGCAGGAGGACAGGACGCTCTCCACCACACATCTGTAGAAGGAGGTCAGGACTGAGCTCCCCAGCCCGGCGCGCCTCAGCCTCCTGAGGAAGTAGAGACGCTGATGTGCCTTCCTAATGAGACAGGAAGTGTTCTTGCTCCAGGTGAGGTCGTCAGAGATGTGTACGCCCAGGTACCTGAAGCTGGAGACCACTTCCACCGCAGTCCCTCCGATGTACAGGGGAGAGGGGAGGTGTCTGCCCCTTCTGAAGTCCACGATCATCTCCTTGGTCTTCTTCACGTTGATGCAGAGGTTGTTTTGCCTGCACCAACCCTCCAGGTGTTCCACCTCCTGCCTGTAGTCGGACTCGTCGTTGTTAGCGATCCATCCGTCCCACCACAGCTGTGTCATCCGCGAACTTCACGATCAGACAGCTCGGATGTATCGCTGAGCAGTCGTGTGTGAGCAGGGTGAACAGGAGGGGGCTCAGCACACAGCCCTGGGGGGAGCCGGTGCTGAGGCTGATGGAGGAGGAGGAGACGTCGTGGATCCTCACAGACTGCGGTCTGTCTGTCAGAAAGTCCAGGACCCAGTTACACAGGGTGAAGCTCAGTCCAAGTGTTGTGAGTTTCTGGACCAGAGTCTGCGGTATGATTGTGTTGAACGCAGCTGAGGTGAAATCCACAAAGAGCAGGCGGACATAAGAGTCTTTGTTCTCTAAGTGGGTGAGGGCTGTGTGGACCACAGAAGAAATGGCGTCCTCTGTGGATCTATTCTTCCTGTATGCATACTGGTGCGGGTCCACAGTGACGTCGACGCAGTCCTTGATGTGGGCCATGACCAGTCTCTCGAAGCACTTCATGACTATCGGGGTGAGGGCTACCGGCCGATAGTCATTCAGGCCTGTCACTGTGGACGTTTTGGGGATGGGGATGATTGTGGCAGTCTTCAGGCAGGTGGGGACCGCCGCCTGTTGGAGAGAGGTGTTGAAGATGTCCGTCAGCACCTCGGTGAGCTGGTATGCACAGCCCTTGAGCACCCGCCCGGAGATGTTGTCGGGACCAGCAGCTTTGCGTGGATTAATCCTCTGGAGGGTCCTTCCTCACCTCTGCTGCGGTCACTCTGAGGGGCTCTTCCCTGGTGGGGGGGTGAATCTGGTGCTGGGGGAGGTGTTCGGATCATCAAAGCGGGCGTAGAAGTTGTTGAGAGCGTCCGGGTAGAGAGGGGTCCCTGGGGCATTGTGCATCTCTGGTGTTATAGTCTGTGATGCACTTTATGCCCCTCCACATACTCCTTGGATCGTTGGACGTGAAGTGTCCCTGGATCCTCTGGGCGTATGCGGCCTTGGCCCTCTTCACTCCTGCAGTCAGCTGTCTTCTGCTAGGCCGCTCTGAGTGCCAGTCTGTCACCAGACCTGAACGCAGCATCCCTAGGCTTTCAGCAGAGACCGGACCTCCGCATTCAGCCAGGGTTTCTGGTTCGGATATTCAGTTACTGTCCTGGTGCTGGTGACGTCCTCTGTGCACTTGCTGATGTAGCCGAGGACAGCCGATGTATAGTCCTCCAGGTCCACCTCTCCCTCACAGGACAGCTGCCTCCCTGAAGATCTGCCAGTCTGTGCGCTGGAAACAGTCCTGCAGTGCGGGGACAGCATCACTGGGCCACACGGTGATGGTCCTCTGCTTTGGTGTGTGGCATCTGAGCAGAGGACGGTAGGCAGGGAGCAGCATGATGGAGATGTGGTCAGAGAAGCCCAGGTGGGGGTGGGGGACGGCTCTGTATGCGTCTCGTTTGTTGGTATAAACACGGTCCAGCGTGTTATTTCCCCGTGTTGGTATGGTGACATGCTGGTAGAACTTAGGCAGAGGTGTCTGTCAGGTTTACGTGGTTGAAATCCCCCGCAACCACGTAAAACGCCTCCCGGGTAAAACGTTTGTGCTGGAGCGAGCTGATGTTGTTGTTTAGCTCCTTCAGCGCTTCGTTAGCCTTAGCACCCGGCGGGATGTAAACAGCCGTAACAAACACCGCCGTAAACTCACGGGGCAGATAGTGACTCACGGGGCAGATTCATGGAGCTTATTGTTTTCTCCATTTTTGCTTTAAAAATGACTCAAATGATATATCCGTTAAATATTTCAGCTCTGAACATGTTTGATGCAGCATCAGAAAGCATAAAATATTAAAATAAAATAAAGCTGTAATCTAGTTTATAGTCTGACAATGTTAAAATCCACTGAAATACTCGTCAGTCACAATGAAAATGAGCAAATGTTCATTTCTTCTTACCCCTCTGTTGCTGGCGTTTTCTTGGAGAAACTTCCTGAACTTGTTGAGGAAAATGTACCGAGAGGCTTCTCCCTGGAAGAGACACACAGACAGAAAACTCATCAGACTGAGACGTTTGTATTGAGGTAGGTCCACACACCCAGAAACAAAACCTCAGCGTCATCGAGTGTTTGACTCTACGAGCACTAATTAAACATCGACAGCAGCTCAGACGTGATCTCCTGAAACTACAGCTCACATCTTTAATTAACTCTGTCACTGCAGTGTGGAGACTTCCTTTAAGAACAGCAGCTCAACCAAATCACAGAGCTGATTCAGTATTTTAGCTTTTAATCAGGCAGGCGGCAGCCGAGCGGACACAATAACACGCTGCAGTGCAGACTTTCTAACCGGCCTTTGAGTTTCCTCACAGCGTGATGAGCTCAGCATCCATCCAGACACACTGACATTAAAATTATAAATACACGAGGTCTTAATCTCAACCGTGTGTGTGCTCTTCCATCAGATTATATGTCAACACACACAGGCTGTGAATAAAGTTAAAATGAAGATATTAGCTGCTGGAGTTAGTGAGAGTCCTACATGGACTCAGTGAAATATCTTTTTTATATCAGGTCAAATATCAATATGAAGTGTACGTACCGTTGTTTTGTCGTTGTTGTTGAGCAGCAACTTCAGGATCTGAACCTGCAACTCCTCCACCACTAAGAGAAGAAAGAGTTCAGCTCAGACTGATTTTAATGTTTCAGACCGACTGGACATAAAACTACTACTACTACTAATAATAATAATATAGCACTTTAAAATATCATTATTTATACAGTATTATCTGGAAAAGTTCTTTATTCACTTTAAAGTTCAGTCGTACTAAATCAGCTTCACTGCAGTATGAATACGAAACTTTATACACAGATTCATCATACAGATCATACAGAAACTCTGAGGGTAATAAATTAACGTTTGAGTCTACTGCTGAGATTAAATGTAAGAAAACAGGGAGTTTGTCCTCTGTGAAGTAAAGCTAAAGAACATCTGACCTTCAATCCTCTTCTTGAGTCTCTGACAGCCTCTCTCATACGCTCGGCGCCTCAGTCGCTCGTCTGAACTTTCGTCTTTGGGCTCCCGTTCGTCTTTCCCCTTTTTAACAGTCAAATAATAAACCATAAAGTCAGTATGTGTGTTATTAGTGGCATTCTCTGACGTCGTTATGCTGAAGAACTAAACTCTCCAATAAGAAACTCAATAATGTTAATAACTCAGCCGTGTTTTCTATTTCTCTGTTTTTTAAAAATCACACACAGCATCCACGAAAACACCACGTTATATCTGCAGCACAATGATCTTTTGACGACCAGTGATCAGTGATCATCTCCTCTAACCTCCTCTGTAACCTCCAGCTCCTGCAGCTCCAACACTCCCAAACTTTTTCTGAAGCACTGAAGTACTGGAACATGAGGAGGAACACGAGGGAGCAGCCGGTGAGTCGTCTTACCTCTTTGTCAAAGTGCGTTGGCCACCAGGTGGTTGGGATGAGCTCCTCCAGCCCCGCCTCCTTCACTCTCAGAGGAGTCTTGATGTAAAAAAACACGACTGAGCGCAGAACGTCAAACGTGAACTTGTGTTAAGAAGAACACTGACAAAGACCTTCAACAGACTGTCACACGATGCTTCAGTAACACAGAAGGATATAAGACATTGTTGAGCAGGTACTTCCTGGACTTCTCGTGATGCAGGATGGCCGTGGTCAGACGCAGGTAGTGGATCTGAAACACAGAAACAAAGACACACTTCAGGAGGAGAAACTATTTTCATTACTTATATCTGAAATGATCCTGATGATGATAAAGAGACGGAAAACAAACATCAGATCTGTCACTCAATAATAAAACAGAAATAAGAACATTAATAAAGCATACAATAATATTTCATGCTCAAATCTTTTCCACCACGTCGCCTTCATTCTTGTTCTTCATCGAGTGTAACAGCGCCCCCTTCACCTCGGCACATTTACTGCATTCACCTGGAATATTTCTCTGATATTTTAAGTTATGTTACCGTGGTGACGCAGGACAGTTAAATGATGTTTGCTGGTTTATAAAGTTTATAAAGTCGTTCTGCTCATCCCACCTGGAAGCCGAGGTCAGGGATGATGGGAGAGAAACGGTAAGCTCTGAGCAGAGACATCATGAGCTGCTTCAGGCACTCGTTCACCTCGTAGTCCTGCAGAGAGAGAGACAGACAGACAGACTGAAGGGTGTATCTGGGCCAGATGTGATGGGTGTGCATGTGTGTGCGTGTGTGTGTGTGTGTGTGTGTGTGTGTGTGTGTACCTCCATCAGCAGCCAGAACAGATCCAGGAGCTGCTGTATGAGCGGGTGTTCGTCCACTGAGCCTCCTCCCTCCAGAATCCCCAACAGGAAGTTCATCAGCACGTCCTCCACCAGGTAAACTTTACACTGCACACAAACAACAACAACAACAGTCAGACTCCACAAACACAGAGCTTCTCCAGCATCAGCTTCTTCTAATATTAATGACAGGATATAATAACGAGCATGCTGCCCTCACGCTTTATGTTTTAACATAAACACACGTTCGGTAATTTCCCAGCTTGGGATCAATAAAGTATATCTATCTAAACAGGCTGAACTTCGATCTAACAACATTTTGTTATTCTGACTTTCTCTTTGAACTGGGGCCTGATGGCTTTAAAGGAAAACTGAGACCTGAACAAAACCTCTGGTCTTTCTGTGAAGTCCAACACCTCCTTTACTGAGTTTATACTGTGGAAACTCTAAAACGTGCTAAGAGACGGTGGATTACACCAACAGAAACTCAGAGGCTTGTTTCACCATGAGTGGAGCAAAGTGGTTGAAGATGTGAGCCAGAGTGACGAGGACGGTGGGCTCTCCATGAAGCCTCCACGATGAACAATCTCTCTCCAGCAGCCTCTCCTCCTGCAGAGAGGACAAACAAACACCTCAGAAACAGAGAGAGGACAGCCTGAAACTGGAGTCAGAGTATTTAACAGACACAGAGACAACACGAGGAAAACAGGAAATTAATTAACTTGGCAAAAAGCTTCCAGGAAACAACAAACAATTAGTTTTATCTGACACAGACTTTAAATAAATGATTTACACATCCAGCGAGCAGTGAAGATGATCCCCAAATAAAACAGAAGCGATAATTAAATATCACCAAACAGCACGATGATTTGAGCTACCTGCACGTCGATGGACGTGGAGAGGACGTTCTTGATGTAGCCCAGCAGTTTGTGAGCCTTCATCAGCTCTGCAGTCGGGGGGTTCTGGAGGGGCAGGTATCCGTCCACAGGGTACGTGAGTCCCACTCAGGTTAAAGACAAACACTGACAAACTCTTCACACTGTTCATTCACGTGATTCGTTCATCAGGTCTTGAAAGAAAACACCGAGCTAAGATGTTCAGTAGAGCTGCAAAGGATATCTTAGAGGTCTGCTGCCGAAGTTAAAAGCCACCGACTCTTTGAAGGAGAGGCTGATGGCAGGAAAGTAAGCGACACCTGGACCCATCTTAATGTTGGTGAACGCTGTGCCCAGAGACTGACCGTTCCTGAGCAAACAAACACACGAAGGAGGAGAGCCAACAGCAAATTCAGTCAGTTCAACGATTCAACTGTTCGCTGGCTTACGGCCGCTGAGAAAAGTCTGATTCTAAGGTGGAGATACAGGTTATAGACTTTATATGTGAAACAGTCGCCAACATCTTCAGTTCAGTCGTAAATCCAGTGATGGGAGGTTGTTTTCTATTTCCTTCACCTGTTTTCCTGAATCTTGATGTCAAAAACTAGTTTAAAGGAATATTCCTTTAGAAAAAAAGACTCGAGGTGAAACGAGGTGAGTTTCTTCACTTACAGGCAGAAGGTGATGGTTCCCTCGTCCAGGTCTATCAGACAGCTGACGATGTCTCCGGCCGCCCACGACTGAGGGAAGATAGAGGAGCAGTTACAGAGTATGACGACATAAAGTGACACAAATCTCCATCTAAAGATTCCTCCTCCGTTTGGTCTTTCACCTTTCCATAGTTGGTGGTCGTCACGTTCCACTTTCTCACTCTGTTCCCATCGTAAGCGTAGGAGTCGGGAGTGTCGCCAACACCCTCCTGAGAAACACAAACTCATATTCAAACTATGTACGACTCAATGACCGACTGAGAGAGTGTGTGCGAGTGTGTGTGTGTATGTGAGAGTGTGTGAGAGAGTGTGTGAGTGTGTGTGTGTGTGTGTGTGTGTGTGAGAAAGCATGTGTGAGTGTGTATGTGCACCTCCTGGTTGAAGCGACAGTTGAGAGTACACCAGCCGATCTGCATCAGACCCTGGGAGGAGATCAGCACCTCGTACGCCCATTTCCCTGCAGACAGACACAAAACGGACGACAGAAAGACAATAAAAAATATGAAGAGTTATTATACAGAATATGAAGAGTTGTTGTGTTAAAGGGACAGTCCGTTAAATCAGGATTCTTTATCAGGTATCCTCAGGCAGCTCTAGGACAGAATGTGGCCGACCCCCTGACCTCTGACCTTATGACACAGCTTCCTAGATCTACTGGTCAGCAATATGTATTGGTATTTGGCAATAATAGATTGTGAATCTGATGAGAAAGAAACAATAACATGCTACTCCTGGTCTATTTTCTTACACATAGAGAGCCAGGAGGCCACCATTAGTTATTATTATTAGCACAAGGCTATTGTTAGCTTTCATTATTGGCATCATGTTGTTCTCTTCCTGTCTGAGACGACTTACCTTTGTAAACACAGGTGGTGGCTCTGATTGAGCTGAAGTTGCTGTGGCCGATAACCTGAAACCATAAAAGTAAGAAACATTAAAGAGACTCATTAAAAATCATTTAATACAGAAACAAGAGAGAGGATGTCTTTTCATGCTGGGATCACCAGTTCAACAATAAACGAGCTGTCATCACTAAAGACGGAAGGATTTTACTTTTTAATCATTTAAAAGAGTCTCTTACAAGTTGAAAATATAGTCCTCAAAACAACAATAAAATGAAGTTATTATCTGAAACAAACAGGCACACTGACTGTTCATCAGTTAAGCTGAATCTTCACTTCAATTCATCTCAGTTAAATCCTCGTGTTTGTATCCTGAGCAGCAACAACACGCACCGACCACGGGATCTTACCCCCAGCAGGTCATCATCTACGAACAGAAGTCCTTCGAAGCCGCTGGTGTGATCCAGGACGACAGGCTGAGGGCCCAGACGACCTTCAACGGGCTGATCTGCAGAAACAACCACCGTTAATGATCTCAGACCACCTCGCCCCCTCCAGACTAAACCCCCCATTACTCATCTCCTGAGTGGATGATGTGTCACAGTCATTCAGATAAAATAAAATACTGAGATGATTTTGTTGGATCCTCGTTCGGTCGTCATGACAAACGTCAACAGACCGACTGTTGATGAGGAAACGTTTCAAACGTGAAACATTGTTTTAAAACTGAGACAGGTTTGTGATCAGCTGACGAGCTTTAAAACTTGTTACAAGAATGAGGGGATGAAACGCAGTGTGTGTGTGAGAGTGTGTGTGTGAGAGTGTGAGAGTGTGTGTGAGAGAGTGTGTGTGTGAGAGTGTGTGTGAGAGAGTGTGAGAGTGTGTGTGTGTGTGTGTGTGTGTGTGTGTGTGTGTGTGTGAGTGTGTGTGTGTGTGTGTGTGTGTGTGTGTGTGTGTGTGTCTGAGTGTGTGTGAGAGAGTGTGTGCGTGTGTGTAAGTGAGTGTGTGTGAGAGAGTGTGAGAGTGTGTGTGTGAGAGTGTGTGTGAGTGTGTGTGTGTGTGTGTGTGTGTGTGTGTGAGTGTGTGAGAGTGTGTGTGTGTGTGTGTAGTGTGAGTGTGTGAGAGAGTGTGTGAGTGTGTGAGTGTGTGTGTGTGTGTGTGTGTGTGTTAGTGTGAGTGAGTGAGTGTGTGTGAGAGTGTGAGTGTGAGAGTGTGAGAGAGAGTGTGAGAGTGTGTGTGAGTTACCTCGACTGTCCTCAGTGGGTTCTCCCTCAGACAACAACCTCTCCAGGTGAGCACCAAGATTCTGGAAACCAAGAGGCTTCCTGTAGAGAGGAAGAGAAAAAATGAACGATTAGCAGGTTTGTTTTGTTTATTTTCTTCCAGCATTTGAAAAAAGATTCAGAAATGAAAGAATGGATCAGAAGAGAAACATTTTCAACCGTCAGTTACATAGTTAGACTATCGATCAAACTATCAATCACATTCATCATCAGCCAATTATTTGACTTGTTCAATGATTATTTGATTATAAATTGTCCTTTAAAGAGTCCAAGGTGTACGAACACTAAAACAGATTCAGTTTTAGGGTTCAGACATACAGAACAGAAAAAACAGAGAAAATTACTGAAAATGATTCATCAAATGTCAAAACACTTCATAACTATTTTAGATACTGTGTGTGTGTGTGTCTATGTATAGAGGTGCTGGAGGTAACATGAATCTGCCTGGCTTAAGGAAAGAGACCTCTGTAACCTTAGTCCAGGTCAGGTACATTGTACAGCACACAGACACGCACACACACAGAGTTTCACCAGCTGTGACCGAGTCATTCTCTGCTGCTCGACCATCCTCCTCCTCACTTCAAACAACACATTCGTTTATCTGACGGGTTTACACTCACACACACACACACACACACACACACAAAGTTCAGTGTCACGTTATGTGGTGTCCAGATTCATACAAACAAACAGGGCTTTCTCTCTCTCAGACTGCTGGAAACCCCCCTCACATCACAAACAGGACTACACACTGTGTGTCGTGTCAGTCGACAGGAAGTTCACCAGATCAGCTAAGCAGCTCAGGCGTCATCGCTGAGTTCAAACCTGTTCCTGTTTGGTCAGGTAAGAATACAATCAGACAGACGTTACCTGAGTGAGGCCAGCGCAGGTCCTAGTTTGGTGGAGGGAAACACATGATGCAGGTAGTCGCTCAGCAGCTTCTCATTCACGATACCTGACAGAGACAGACAGCATCACCTGTAACAGTCGGTCTCTGTTGCCTGGCAACAAGGCAGGAAATACAGGATGGCGACTTCAAGGTGAGAAACACCTGATCCAACGTCTGAACCAACGCCTGATCCAACACCTGATCCCGTGTGCTTACCTGTGTGTTACCTGTATATATCTGTGTGTTACCCTGTGTGTACCCCTGTATATACCCCTGTGTTACCCTGTGTGTACCCCTGTATATATCTGTGTGTTACCCTGTGTGTACCCCTGTATATACCCCTGTGTGTACCCCTGTATATACCTGTGTATACCTATACCTGTGTGTACCCCTGTATATATCCTGTATATACCTGTACCCCTGTACCCCTGTACCGTGTACCTGTGTTATGTACCCCTGTATATACCTGTGTGTACCTGTGTGTATATATCTGTGTGTTACCCTGTATATACCTGTGTGTACCCCTGTGTATACCTGTGTGTACCTGTGTGTACCCTGTGTACCCCTGTATATATACCCCTGTGTGTATATACCTGTGTATACCCTGTATATACCTGTGTATACCTGTGTGTACCCTGTATATACCTGTGTGTGTGTGTATATACCCTGTGTGTACCTGTATATATCTGTGTATATATACCTGTGTGTACCCCTGTATATATCTGTACCTGTACCTGTGTGTACCCTGTATATGTGTGTGTACCCTGTATATACCTGTGTGTACCCCTGTATACCTGTGTGTGTACCCCTGTCGGAGGCCAGCCTGTGTGCGGCGGGTCCTTTGGAGTAGCCTGTGTGTAGTGCCGCCTCCTTTGGAGCTCATGTGTGTGTGTGTGTGTGTGTGTGTCAGTGTGGAGTCAGCACTGTGCCGTACTGTGTGACACACTGTGTGTAGATACCACACACTGATATACATGTGTGTGCCATTAAAACACAGTGTGTAAAATTTTTACACATACACTGTGTGTCCAGTGTGGACTCATTCCCCTGTATATACTGTGTGTACCCTGAACACCTGTGTGTAACAGGTCTCACTACCTGGGATATACCTGTGTGTATTTTTTCTGTCAGAGAAATAAAACCTGATGACTGCTGTGTATAGACTGCTGAGACGTCCTGTGTGTATTTCACTGAATACCTGTGTGTATACTGTGTGTACAGTACTTCACTGTGTGCCTTAGCTGTCAGTGTAGGCTAATATTGATACCTGTGTGTACCCCTGTCCGTGTGTACCTGTGGCTTTGGGACTGTGCTGTGGCAGTGTCGGAGGCAGCCTGTATTGCGGCGGGTCAAGCAGTGCCGCCTCCTTTGGAGCTCATGGTGTGTGTGTGTGTGTGTGTGTGGAGTCAGCTGGCCGAACACAGACACACTGTGTCATGGATTAAAACAGTGTGGACAGTGTCCAGTGGACTCATTCATGTCTCCCTGAACACCTGAACAGGTCTCACTGACCTGGCAGGACATTTTTTCTGTCAGAGAAATAAAACATGACTGCAGACTGCTGAGACGTCCTGATTTCACTGAAGCTGACTAGTACTTCACTGAGCTGAGGCTAATATTGATACGAACAACAATAACTCACAGTCTGATGAGTCAGACCGGCTGTGTAGCCTGTTAGCTAAACGCTGTTAGCTGAGACTGTGCTGGATTTATATGAACTTTATATAAAACACGTTAGCCTGACTAGCTGTTAGCCTGACTGTCCGTTAGCATGTTAAAGCTCCTTTGCACTGTGTTAGCTAGTTAGCAGCTAACAGTTAGCAGCTAGCTGATAGCACGTACCTCTTCCACCTGTGTGTACGAGCCTCTCCTCCAGCTGTGACCTGATCAGTATTATTGATGATCAGTGATCGGTTGTGTCTCCGGCTCGTGCAGGTGTTTCTGCTGTTTCCACAACAAACTGTCAACGCCTCTCAGGATACGGAGCGCCAGATGGTCCAAAACAGGGCTCGGTGCTTCGCGAAATGCGAGAGAACAAACGGGACAAACGTTATTGATTCGTTTTTATTGATCTCTTTACATTCGCATGTATTGATATTAGCATATTAAGACAGGATATATTTATAGATAAATATAAATAAAAATATTATTAGACAGAAAGAAGCTGCAGGATGTTTAAACCTCATTACAGATGATAAATGTTATTTAAAAAGCTGATTTCCGGCTGTGAAATGTAACTAAGTACAGTTACTTGATCACTGTACTCAAGTACATTTCTGACATTAGTACAGGGTACTTGAGTATTTCTACTTAATGCTATTGTACATTTCTGTTCTACTACATTTCAGGGGGAAATATTGAACTTTTACTTCTCTATATGTATTTGACACTTACTTTTACATAAAAAACACAATATACTTATTAGCCACGAAGCAGTCCCACAGTACTAAAATACTCAGCAGTATAGTAATTGTAGTAACTGGTTTCACAGTGACATTAAAATCCTCTAACATGTCTTTGTTAACAATGTAAACAGAATAATTAAAATCAAATCAAATTCAAATTTATTTATTTAGAGCCCAAAATCACAAATATTGTTTGCCTCGGAGGCTTTACAATCTGTACAATCTGCACAGTTGTGACACCCTCTGTCCTTAGACCCTCGAACCGAGTCAGGAAAAACTTCAAAAAACCCTTTATGGGAAAAAGAAGAAACCTGAGGAAGAGCCACAGATGAGGGATCCCTCTCCCTGGGACGGACAGACGTGCAATAGATGCCACATGTACAGAGAACATCATCATCAATCATATATGGAGTTAAACATGGGTCGTAATAAACTGTAGATAAACTGAGTTCATTGGGTTTAGTCCATGTGTGAAGGTATCACAGGTAATGGAAATGAGTCTGTGAGTCCAGGTGCATCTCTAGATGTCCTCATATGGAGCTCTGGGCCACTCGACCTTCTCTCCACACAGCACAGACACAGATCATGTCCCCACCAGGCCAGTGAACCTCAGACAGATGGACCACAACCAGAATCAGTGAGGAACCTGCAAGACTGGAGAGAACAAAGAGGACCGGGGCTCCGGCAGTAACATGCACTTTACAGGACATAAGAGTATTCACATTAACCGTGCTTTGACACTTTAACCAATTTAACTACTTTAACCAGTTTAGCCACTTTAACCAGTTTCTAAAAGTGACTCCAGTTTGCACTACTACCATAATAAGAGTGAGTAAGCAGAGGAAGAGGAAGCAGAGAAAGAGGAAGAGAGAGAGAGGAAGAGGGAGAGTGCTGCCCATGATGCATCATGGGAGCCCCCCGGCAGTCTAAACCTATAGCAGCATAACTAAGGGCATGCGAGCCTGTGCCCACCCTAACTATAAGCTTTATCAAAAAGGAAGGTTTTAAGTCTATTCTTAAACACTGACACTGTGTCTGCCTCTCGGACCCAGACTGGGAGCTGGTTCCAGAGAACAGGGGCCTGATAGCTGAAGGCTCTGCCCCCTAGACTACTTCTGGAAACCCTGGGAACTACAAGTAAGCCTGCGTTTTGGGAGCGCAGCGCTCTAGTCGGTTGATAAGGAGTTATCAATTCATTAAGATATGATGGTGCCAGACCATGTAGAGCCTTATATGTGAGGAGTAAGGATTTTAAAATCCACTCTAAATTTTACAGGGAGCCAATGCAGAGAAGCCAGTACTGGAGTAATATGGTCTCTTTTCCTGGTTCTTAGTCAGCACCCGAGCAGCGGCATTCTGGACCAGCTGTAGAGTCTTTAACGACTTGTTTGGGCAGCCTGATAAAAGTGAATTACAATAATCCAGCCTGGAAGAGACAAATGCATGGACTAATTTTTCAGCATCGCTTTGGGACAAAAAGTGCCGAATTTTTGCGATGTTGCGCAGGTGGTAAAAGGCAGACCTTGAAATATGCTTAATATGGGTGTCAAAGGACATATCCTGATCAAATAAAACCCCGAGGTTCCTTACAGTGGTGCCGGAGGCCCAGTTAATGCCATCCAGCAAGGCTATCTTAGGAGAGAAACGTGTTCCTCAGGTGTTTCGGACCTAATAGGATCACTTCAGTTTTATCTGAGTTCAACAACAGGAAATTTCTGGTCATCCAAGCCTTTATATCTTTAAGGCAGGCCTGGAGTTTCAGGAGCTGATCAGTTTTGTGTTGGCTCCACTGATAAATATAATTGGGTGTCATTCAGCATAACAATGGAAATCTATGGAGTGCCTCCTGATGATATTGCCAAGGGGCAGCATATACAAAATAAACAGAATTGGACCTAGCACTGAACCTTGTGGAACTCCATGACAGACTTTAGTATGCACAGAGGATTCATTATTAATATGGAACAAACTGAGACCGATCTGATAAGTATGATCTGAACCAGTTTAATGCAGACCCTTTAATACCAAGCAGTTTTTCCATTCTCAGCAACAGGATGTGATGGTCAACTGTATCAAAGGCAGCACTGAGGTCTAACAGGACAAGTACAGACAGAAGCCCTCTATCTGATGCTGTCAACAGGTCATTGGTGACTTTCACAAGTGCTGTTTCTGTGCTATGGTGAGCTCTAAATCCTGACTGAAAAACTTCAAAAAGACTATTACTGTGGAGATAATTACATAACTGGCTGGCAACGGCTTTCTCTAGGATCTTAGACAAAAATGGGAGGTTGGATATTGGTCTGTAATTGGCTAACACATCTGCATCAAGTGTAGGTTTTTTGATCAATGGTTTAATTACAGCTACTTTAAAAGACTTGGGGTACAAAGCCTGACACCAGAGACAGATTAATAATATGCAGCAGCGATGTACCAATAAATGGGAAAACTTCCTTAAGCAGCGTAGTTGGGATCGGGGTCTAGGAGACAAGTTGTTGCTTTCGATGATGAAACTAACGAGGATAATTCGGGAAGGCCAATTGGAATAAAACTGTCTAAGCAATTGTCAGGTTTTAATGTATCTGCTCCTAAATTTCCTGAGTCTGAAGGATCGGAGTCTAACGAGGGCAGATCCTGACAAATTTTGTCCCTAATATTCAAAATCTTGTCATTAAAGAAGCTCATGAAATCATTACTACTTAAACTTAAGGGGATGCAGGGTTCAATAGAGCTATGGCTCTGTGTCAGCCTGGCTACAGTGCTGAAAAGAAACCTAGGGCAGTTCTTATTTTCCTCTATTAATGCTGAATAGTAGGCTGCTCTGGCATTACACAGGACTTTCCTATATGTTTTGAGACTCTCTTTCCAGGCTAGGCGAGAGTCCTCCTCTTTGGTGGAGCGCCATATCCTTTCCAATTGTTGCGTTGTTTGTTAAGTATCCTGTTATAATAAAAGTGGGTTTCAGTTCACTTTGAATACAAACTGTTGATAATATTTGTGTACTTCACTAAAGGGTCTGACAAATGCAGCAGGTTGAATCAGAAACCAGTTGGACGTGATCATCACTGAGCCTGTAGAGTCCTCAATCATGACAAAGCTTTTATCTGTTTGTTTTCACAAGTAGAATAAAGTTTTCACAAATCTGAGACTGTGTGTTGATAGTCTGTTTAATCTGAGTGTAGGGGGTCTGAGTTAGATCTGGTCTGACATACTCTGACTGGCTGTGTTTGTCATGGGACTGAATGTGTAAAGATGAAAAAGTTAATGTGAAGCTTCATCAGTCTACTGTTACTTCACCACAGATTACAGTAACTCTGCTGAGAGCTCAGATTATTTCGCAGCATCACTTCCACTGACAGACAGAAGAAACAACCAACAGTGTTTTC